>JAAGKR010001179.1:45198-65975 GCA_011419295.1 Clarias macrocephalus
CATAACGTGAACATGAATTTTATGTATATTTTTGAATAATTTACCTCACTATTTAACGTGAGGGATAACAGGATACGGCGCTCCATCTGGATTTAATACAAAACATTCACCCCTTTTCAAATTCTCAACAAACACTAGATGAATAGGGTATTTAATGGTGAATTTACAACTTATAATAAATATTTTATAAGGATAAAGAAAAAGACACTTTCCACACACACAGCTTTAGCGAAGATTATTATTATTACATTTAAGGTCATTTTTTTTTGTTTTGTTTTTTGTGTGTGCTACAAATGCACTTTTATCATAAATACACTTTAGCCGACTGTTGGCACAGAATATTAAAACATGAACTCCCCTCACCCCCATATCAAAGTGCGACTAAAAAGGCGGAAAAGCAAAAAAACATGAAAATGAGCTTGCTCCTACCACAACTAAAACATTTAAAATTTAGGTAAAAATTTATATAAACTTACCATAAAATTTTGACCCAAGTGCTGGGTTGTACCATTTAACCCAGATTTCTGGGTTGTTCATCTGACCCAACCAGTGGGTAAAATTAACACTCTTGCTGGGTTGACACAATCCATTTGAGTTTTTTTTATTTTCAAAAAAGACAAAATGTACACAACTTCACATAATGTAAATAGATTGTCACAGAATAAGAAAATGTGAATAACTTAATTTTTTACCAAAATGTCAGACACAACCATATAATCTTAAGCTGACCATTTGTTAAATAGCGAAGATTATTATTATTACATTTAAGGTCTTTTTTTTTTTTTTTTTTTGTGTGTGCTACAAATGCACTTTTATCATAAATACACTTTAGCCGACTGTTGGCACAGAATATTAAAACATGAACTCCCCTCACCCCCATATCAAAGTGCGACTAAAAAGGCGGAAAAGCAAAAAAACATGAAAATGAGCTTGCTCCTACCACAACTAAAACATTTAAAATTTAGGTAAAAATTTATATAAACTTACCATAAAATACTGCCAGCATTAAGTGGCGTGCTGCTCGCTTCAGAAGTGAAGAATCTAGAAAGTTCTTCATGCTGTCTCAATTCCAAAAACGCAAAGAGCAGACTTGACTTGGAAGTGCACACTCGAGGGTTTGAGGACACAGAGTATAGTGCAAATAGAACGCGGCGTACAGGATGCTTCTCACAGCCGCGATATATTATACTATATACTATATATATATAGTATAATATATATAAAAAATTCGCTGTTTTAACCACCTTAGAGACACCACTGCCAGCGGTCGTTTTCAGAAGTTTCTGCCAAGAAGAGACTATGTTGGGTGGCTACTGTACATGAGCGCGGAGCACCGTAGGATTGTGTGGAGCTCAAATCTCCGAAATCGTTAGGGAACTGTTTTAAATAGACGCTATCTTTAATAACCGATTGATGTTTTGAGCTGTACACACATACATTCTCGCTTAAACAACTCCTAAAACTACACTTTGTGACACAATATGAGTAATATTTCAAACATTTTGCAGGCTGTTGTTGCCTCAGGTAAAGGAGCAGATCTACTTATTGATGTAGAGTATTATGGTCAACTCGTATGTTTAGATGCTGACTTTCCCACTCTCATTAATCAGGTTTGTTAACGGTGGATTGACTGTTCATGTCTGCGTTTCCTTATGGCTTTTAGTTATGCTGTCATAGTTACTCCTGCCAGAGTATCTCACCAATACATTATGTGACTGTGAACATGCTTAACAGTTATCTCTTATCTTCTCTTCAGGCCCTCTCTCTGTCTGCCGAGCGACACATGATGCTCCTAAACTGCCAGTGATACAGACCCCCTCTGCCCTCTGGACCTTTCTCACTCATCCTGGTGCCCCGCATTTGGTTGGAGATCTCCTCATGTTGAAGATGTTAAATCTTGAGTCTGTCAATAGTTCAGGACTGGAATGTCCTACAGAGCCTCCAATAAGGAACTGGACTCCATATTGACTTAAAAACATCTGTTATATTTAACTTCCAGCTGCCTAACACAGTACGACTGCAAATCTCCACTATTAATTTTACCCAAATGAGGTTGATGAAGTCTGGTTAAAGCTGATTCCCAGTAAAGTCTGGTTCCTCTCACGTTTTCTCAAATTTCAATAATTTTCTTTTGATTCTGTAAAACTGTTTTGCTGTAATGACCAACAGTGGAACCTTGGATTACGAGCATAATTCATTCCAGAATTCGGCTCATGTTCCAAAACATTTGTAAACCAAATCATCATTTTCCCATAATAAATAATGAAAACTCAAATTATTCATTCCACAGCCCAAAAAAATTAATACATAAAAGTAATTAATAAAATCTATAAATATATAAAATAAAAATAAAACAAATTAACCTGCACTTTACTTTTAAAAAAGTACAAATAAATTCAGACAGATAAGTGTTCCCATTGGTGCGCGCACGCGCCGTGTGTGTGTGTGTGTGTGTGTGTGTGTGTGTGTGTGTGTGTGTGTGTGTGTGTGTGTGTGTGTGTGTGTGTGTGTGTGTGTGTGTGGAATTAGCCCCTTCTCTTCACCTCGTTTTACACAGCAACACTCCTCCTTCCTCTACCCACCTCACCTTTTTAAGTTTCACAACAAACACAGCAGAAACACAGTTTTAACAGGAAAAAAAAGAAATCTCTCTGACACTGGTATGAGAGCATACTCAAGGAATGACTGCGGTAAAGTAAAAAAACAAAAACAAAAACGAACCAGCACCTTACCTTTGAAAAGAATCGCGACAGAGCAGAGTTTCTGTGTTTTTAAAGCCGGGGAGTGAAAAAGGCAAGAGAGCATCTGTGAGTGTGTCGGGGTGTGTGTGTGTCGGTGTCAAATTACGCGCGCGCACACATAAGAAACGCTGAAAGCGAGAGGGAGATGTTGATTATACGAGTAGAGTTTCTGTGTGTTTGCGAAGCCATGGAGGGGTGGGGTGAAAAGGTGTGTGTCAGTGTTAAATTATGCACACACACATAGGAAACGCTGAAACAGAGAGGGAGATGTTGATTGTGCAAGTAAGAGACGAGCACTAAGACCCAGCAGAGGAGATGATTACACACAATTCCGCAGCGCAAGAGTGATGCTCGGTGTCAAAATAT
Organism: Clarias macrocephalus; assembly: GCA_011419295.1. NCBI lineage: Eukaryota > Metazoa > Chordata > Actinopteri > Siluriformes > Clariidae > Clarias > Clarias macrocephalus. Next base: position 48,306 of record JAAGKR010001179.1, read on the forward strand.
GAGGCGCATGCGTGATACATGATACTTGGCACTCGTAAACTAAGACTTGCTTGTTTTTCAAATAAAAATTTATTAAAATCTTTGCTCGTCTTACGGAACACTCGTAAACCGAGGTTCCACTGTACTTCTTTTTGGTAGGGTCATAAAATGTTTGTCCAGTGTCAGATTAATCTTAGCTAACAGGAGTGAACCCTAATCTGTAGCTTATTTGGTTTGACATGTTTGATGTTGCAAGACATTTTGTGTTCAGCATAGCTGTATAGATTTTGCGGTACCTTTTCTGTCAGGTCTAACTAGTCTGGCTAATCCCCTCTGACATTTCTCGTTAAATTGTTTTTGTTTTTCTCAACTTTTTGTGTAAACAACCATATTATCTTTACTGACATCACAGAGATCACATTTTTCACCATGTTTGATGTGAACACTAACTGGCAGTATGTGTGTCTAGATGATTGTATGCATTGTGCTGTTGGCACATGAATGAGTTTAGTTGTTTTTACAGATACATCCTGCAAAAGCAAATAAGACTCCAGGAGCTTTGAGTAGCCTAACTACAAAATTCATGCAAAATGCTGATGAAGGACAAAACCTTGGATTTAGGGCATGTTTCACAATATTACAACCACTGAAATAACCATTCAATTATATATACTTTAATGGTAAACAATTTGTAACTACTACTATTATTAATATTTTGTTTAAATAGCAATGTGCATCCGAGATCATTTTACAATTATACACACACACACACACAAAAACATTATTTTAAAATATAAACTATAACATTCTTTTGCCTAATGGATATCATAAATATCATGCTGTTATAAATGAATATTGTCCTGTCTGATAATAAGGTGGAGAACCAGTTTCCCTTGAAATGTAATGCACATTTTAACAGTTAAAATGTATATGTTATGAAATGTTTTGTCCCATTACTAATCCCGTGACCAACTGACCAAAATAAGTACTAGGTGATTCATTCCAACACTTTGGACTTTTGTCTTTCGTGAAACACATACAGTTTGCTTGATTCAGACATCATGAATTATAAATCAGTTGTAATGCTGAATATATTTTAAATGTATAAAATAGAGCAAATTTATGGATAAAAAATAAAACCTAAACTAAGCTTCTAGTTTCATGTTTTTTTTTTTTTTTACTTGAAATGGTCATGTGAAGCAAACGCTACTGCATTTGTAAACACAAAGTGCATTTGCCTTTTAAATAACCTAAATAATCATTCAGCACAAAGCGCCAAGTGAACAGCTGAGAGATAAAAATGGTGAGAGAGTTGGCTCTTTGATTTGTGTCAAGCTAGGTAAGTAAGACATTTCTTTATACTCTGCCATAATACAGTGGTTTTGGTATGAGGCACTAAATATAATTTTTGAGTGTTGTAAGTTATCTAAAGATGTTGTTTCTATTTGAAAGGAAAATGAAAAGTTCTCAGAGGCTCATGTTTCTTTTTTTAGGTAAAGTCTGATTTTTGGTATCTTGTAAATTATCATAAAATTTTTTAATGGAAATTGTATAGATTACAAAAACTATTACATTTTCTTCCTATTACATCTCTCAATAAGCAGGCAATAACCAAATGTATATTTTGGCACAGGGGTATGCATTTTTTCATCACAGTGGATACTGACTCATCAGAAAGGTATAAATATACTGTAGTTAAATATAGAAACACACACCAACATAAAAAATTGGACATCTTTCCTTAAATAAAAATGAGAAACCATGTAAACTGCTTTTCCTTTTGTCTAATCCTTGTGTTCAGACAACACCCAATGTATTTGATCATAAAATTGATTGTGAACTTGTGGAGTCCATGCCAGCTACGGTGCTATAATCAATCTATAATCAATATATCAAATACTGCAAAAAACTCTGAAATTCATGCAACTATTTAAAAGATTTAACCATTTACTGTAGTAACAAAAATATATTTTTGGTTAGCGGAACAATATTATGGATGGTAGGACACTTTTAGTATTAGGTTGTTTTTGAAAGTTAAAGTTACTTATGAAATGATGTTGTTGACTGCATGTTCACCTACTCTGAACGACTAACTCCAAAACTTTGTTGCAAATATGACTCCAAAACCTTATTTAATCATAGTTTTCTCCACTTCCAAGCTAAAATACATTCCTAAAATTAATACTATACTGCTGATTGTGGTGGTTGCTTTTACTTTCAACTGATGCCCAGAGTAGTAATCAAATCTCCTTTTGTCTAATTGTTATCAGTGTGGAGAGTTTTCGAGTAAATTTTCGAGTAAGTGCTCTACTGGACCAATATCGGGTGACCGTGGAGGTAATTTAGTACAGAAAACTCATTGCAATGTTCAAGAAATTGGTTTGAGATTATTTTAGCTTCCTGACATAACATATTATCCTGTGGTCATAAAGGGATGGACATAGTCAGCAACAACACTTCGGTATGCTCTGGAATTTAAATGATACTCAACTGGAACGAGGCTCATCAGACCAAAAAATGCTTTTCCATTCTTTTTTTTTTTTTGTCCAATTTTAGGAATTTGTGTGAATTGTATAGTTAGTTTCCTGTTCTTAGCTGACAGGAGTGGAACCCAGAATGGTCTTGTGCTGCTGTAGCCTGCTACAGTGTTTGACATGTTATGCATTCAGAAATGTTGTTTGGGTTACCTCATTCATAAGATGTCATTTCAGTTACATTTGCCTTTCCTTTAGCTAACCATGCCACTCTCCTCTGACCTCAAGCATCAACAAAGACTTACTTATTTTTCCCTGAGAAATGCCACTCACTGGATAATTTTTACTTTTTTTCTGTTTATTGCTTTGCCAATCAACTTTGCTTTGCTGCTTTGCTTTGTCAAACACGACAAATTAACTATAACCAAAGTTAAGTGCTGCCCTTCTAGATCGGATATTAACTTCTCGATTGCCCACTTAATGCAAGCGCTTCCCTATCTATAGCCGCATATTTCTGCTTAGTGTTTGAGAGCATTCTACTTGTATACACGACAGGGTGCCCTTTGCTGTCCTATGACAGCCTCGCTCCGAGCCCAGGCTAGCCGTCGTCTGTCTGGACCAGGAATGGACTCAACTGTCCATTCCTGGTCCACACAGAATACGGCTAGCCTGGGCTCGGAGCGAGGCTGTCATAGGACAGTGGAATTGGAACTGGTAAGGTGGGCTTTTAGTTGCTGGAAGGCTCTCTCTTCTCTCTCCCTCCAACACACCTTCTCCAGGAATCCTTTTTTTTTTCAGATTGCAGGTAAGATCAGACAGGCTCCACTTTTTTCTTGGGGTTTTAGTAGTCTGTGTCCAATTTTGTACCGGAGGTACTGTGCCTCGGTCAGCCCCAAGTGACACTTCCTGTGATTCACCATAAGCCCTGCCTTCTGTAGCGCCTCCAGTTCCTCTTGATTGTGCATCCTTATGGAAGCTTTTCCCATTCAGAGATGACATGACATGGGATAATTAAACACAAAAGCCCACATAATACTCACTCTCACTCACTCATCATCTATACCGCTTAATCCTGTATTCAGGGTCACGGGGGGCCTGGAGCCTATCCCAGGAGACTTAGGGCACATGGCAGGGTACACCCTGGTCAGGGTGCCAATCCATTGCAGGGCAAGCCCACATAATAACAAAAACAAAATTCAAACATAACACACACCTCTCACATCTCTTCACTTTTCTTCTAATTTATTTTCTTTTCTCCCAAACTGGAGCAACACGCTCTTAAACTTGGTGTTATATTTATTCTTCCTTTTCTTCTCCAGTTGATTTGGCCTTAGGAGGAACAGCAACACAATCTTCTACATATTCAAACTATTATGCTGCTAAGGCTATTGATGGTAAGACAGCATCTTCTGTTAGTTCTGGCTCATGTTCACACACAAATAAAGACTATAGCCCATGGTGGAGGGTGGATTTGTTGGCAGAGTATGTTATTGGAACAGTAGTCATCACAAACAGAGGCGACTGCTGTTCAACACGGATAACTGGTGCAGAGATTCACATTGGTGACTCCCTAGTCAACAAAGGCAACAATAACCCCAGGTAAATCATAAAAAAATAAATAAACAATTGCAATATACAAGAAGTTATATAGTACCGTACTAGACACTGTCTAGTTCCATGCTTGTTTTTTGTTTTTGATTAGTGATTTATTTTAAACATTCTATAACAATACTGTAGATTTTTAAACTGTAAAATAACACATATGGCATTAAGTAATTGAGTAACAGCAACAACAGTCAGTTGACATTTAAGACATGAAAGTCAGCTGTTCTGAAAGTAATTGCAACAGCAGAATGGTCAAGTGCATTAAAAAAAAAAAAAAACATTAAATACCGTTATGAAACTGGCACTCATGAGCACCATCAGAGAGTGGCTCAGCACCTCACATTAGAGCCATTATGATTGTTTTACAGATCATAAGCAGCAGACACATCTCAATATCAACTGTTGATATGAGATTATTGCATATTTGGATGCCATCAGTATAGATCATTGAATCAGATGGTGTTTCTAAACTTTAGACACACCATCTAAAGGGTCTAAAGTACTGTGTGTGTGCTGTCAATCGATTAAAAATGTATCTAGTTTAATCACAATTTTGAAAGACTCAATTACTTGTGTTGCAATTTGTAATATCATATAATATAATAATTAACAAATGTTAAATTAAAATCTTCAGCGATCATATAGTAAGCCCAGACTGTTCCTACAGTGGTGACCATGTCCATTAATAATATATATTTTATATACATCATTATAAAAGACATGAAAACTTGTAAAATTATATTAAGTAATCTTTTAAATTATGCCAATTATTGAGTACAAAAATGTGTTTCAGTTTTTTTTTCAAAGTCTTGTTCACTTTCTGAAATAAAAGTTTTCTGCAAAGTGAACAAGACAGTCATATAGTCATGTCCTTCTCTTTCTCCCTCTCTCTCTCGAACAAGATGTGTTATTATCTCTACCATCCCAGCTGGTGCCTCTGCAAGTTACACTTGCAATATGATGGGTCGTTATGTGAACATTGTCGTTCCCAATATTTACCAGTTTCTCACACTTTGTGAGGTGCAAGTTTATGAAGGTAAACATTCAGTTTATATTTTCATGCATATTTAAGTTTTAAAACAGTTGTTAAATATCAGTATTCTTAACTTTTTCTAGGGCCTACTATTAAGTGGGCATTTCTGAGATTAAAAATTAATAGCAGTGAGGATCTCAGCAACCCTACCATAAAAGACAACATTCTTCAAAAGGTCTGTAGTAGTCTGTTTATTAGGTCCACATACCTTGTAGCTACATTCAGTGACCATTACTGATTGAACTTCCTTTACTGCACATTATTATACTGCACATAAGTAGAAAGGGGCGTATACATTTACTAACTTCAGCTTATATATACTAACTTCAGCTCATAATTATGACCTAAAGTTAGTAAATGTATATGTACAGTCATGGCCAAACGTTTTGAGAATTACATAAATATTGGAAATTGGAAAAGTTGCTGCTTAAGTTTTTATAATAGCAATTTGCATATACTCCAGAATGTTATGAACAGTGATCAGATGAATTGCATAGTCCTTCTTTGCCATGAAAATTAACTTAATCCGGAAAAAAAAAACTTTCCACTGCATTTCATTGCTGTCATTAAAGGACCTGCTGAGATCATTGCAGTAATCGTCTTGTTAACTCAGGTGAGAATGTTGACGAGCACAAGGCTGGAGATCTTTATGTCACGCTGATTGGGTTAGAATGGCAGACTTGACATGTTAAAAGGAGGGTGATGCTTGAAATTCATTGTTCTTTCATTATTAACCATGGTGACCTGTAAAGAAACACGTGCAGCCGTCATTGCGTTGCGTAAAAATGGCTTCACAGGCGAGGATATTGTGGCTAATAAGATCAAGGAAAGAGGTTCAGTTCTTGTTAAGAAGGCTTCAGGGCGTCCAAGAAAGTCCAGCAAGCGCCAGGATCGTCTCCCAAAGAGGATTCAGCTGCGGGATCGGAGTGCCACCAGTGCAGAGCTGCTCAGGAATGGCAGCCGGCAGGTGTGAGCGCATCTGCACGCACAGTGAGGTGAAGACTTTTGGAAGATGGCCCGGTGTCAAGAAGGGCAGCAAAGAAGCCACAAAAAAATATCAGGGACAAATTGATTTTCAGCAAAAAGTATGGCGAATGGACTGCTGAGGACTGGGGCAAAGTCATATTCTCGGATGAAGCCTCTTTCCGATTGTTTGGGGCATCTGGAAAAAGGCTTGTCCAGAGAAGAAAAGGTGAGCGCTACCATCAGTCCTGTGTCATGCCAACAGTAAAGCATCATGTGTGGGGTTGCCTTTCATCCAAGGGAGTGGACTCACTCACTTACTCACAATTTTGCCCAAAAACACAGCCATGAATAAAGAATGGTACCAAAACACTCTCCAACAGCAACTTCTTCCAACAATCCAACAACAGTTTGGTGAAGAACAATGTATTTTCCAGCACGATGGAGCACCGTGCCATAAGGCAAAAGTGATAACTAAGTGGCTCGGAGACCAAAACGTTTAAATTTTGGGTCCATGTCCTGGAAACTCCCCAGATCTTAATCCCATTGAGAACTTGTGGTCAATCCTCAAGAGGCGGGTGGACAAACAAAAACCCACTAATTCTAACAAACTTCAAGAAGTGATTATGAAAGAATGGGTTGCTATCAGTCAGGAATTTGCCCAGAAGTTGATTGAGCAACCCAGTCGAATTGTAGAGGTCCTGAAAAAGAAGGGCAACACTGCAAATACTGACTCTTTGCATAAATGTCATGTAATTGTTGATTAAAAGACTTTGAAATGTATGAAGTACTTGTAATTATATTTCAGTACATCACAGAAACAACTGAAACAAAGATCTAAAAGCAGTTTAGCAGCAAACTTTGTGAAAACAAATATTTGTGTCATTCTCAAAACTTTTGGCCATGACTGTATATAAAGTGTATTATATATTGTATGTGAAATATTGTGTAACACATAATAGTACTTTTTTCGCCATAGATAAAATCTACCAATCTTCAGGCATCAACATTTCAGATTCGCTGGACAATGGAACCAGAACTGGAAAATAAACCTTAATAGCAGTAAGAAAGATCAGAAGAATACTACTGCTATTACTCCTACTCATACTGCTATTTCTATTAGTACTAATGATATTACTTGAATGGCATTGCATCAAGTAATAATGGGATCATATAACTCATCACTCTATGAACTGACGATTCAAGTTTGATGACAACAGCTTAATAGTATTTTATTTCTTTCTAAATGGTCAATGGCAATCATATTTGAAAAGTGATCATCATACGAATCCATTTAGAGACAGCATATATACACAGTGATAAATATGCATAGCTGCTACATTTCAATATTTCTGAAATAATCATATTGGGAGATTTATCTCATGCTAATAGAAAAAAACAATTATTGTGTTTCAGGTCAAAATTATTGGCCCTCATCAAGCAAGAAGAACAAATAAGATAATTGCTGAAATTACTGGAATCGGGTTAAATACTGTCCAACAAATTATTAAAACCTATGCAGAAGAATGTGGTTGGAAAACCTTATGATAGAATGTGACCGGGGACCACTTAAAGAGTGAAGTGTTATCATATAAAAACAATTGCAACAGCATTTAACATCACAGCTATGTAAGGAAAGCAAGGATTTTCCCACAATGTGAAAAAAACTCATTTATTAGTTTTTCATTAATTAGTATTTAACAGCTTTGTGGCCATAAGAAAACTACTTGATAGTGATTCTAGATTTACCATATGCCAGCATGTTGGCCTTGTCATGATAGAAGAAGTACAAAACATGATGCATCATGAATAGTGCTCATTGTATAAGATTCAAGAGGCGGTATTATGATCTGGGATTAAATCAGTTGGACAGGTCTAGTCTCACCAATGTAATATGGCAATAAGATTAAGTCAGATACCAGAAAAAAATGCTGTGATGTTTTTTGCAAGAGTCAGTGTTTTTTGGTAAGAATTGTTGGGGAGACGCAGTGTATGTACCAAATTTCAGCTTGATCAGACTTGAGGTTCCTGATAACTTGCAAATTGACCGTAGCTCTGTCCCATTTACAGTATATATCCAGATATTGCATATGATCTCAGAATCTTTCCTTTGTGGCCATTTAAGCACTGACAAACTAAAAGTTTTAAAGCAAAATCAGCTGTGGTTGATTAGAATAAATTGACGTGTGGCAGTCAGTGTGCAAAAGTAAATTTTGCATATAAAGCCAATTAGTAAAAAAAATATGTTGGTTGATCTGAATGACTCAACTTTTGTTTGTAGCACACATGGTTCCTGAGAAATGCACTCTTTAGAATTCCTGAGAATTACAATGTAAGACCTTGCACTATAGCAAGACCATTAAACCCATCAGTACCATCTCCATTCCCTGAACAGTGGGAGAACAAGTTTTAAGTTAATGTTGACACTATTTGTTGTGAGGCCAAAAAACAACAAAAACTGAACTACAGAGGTACATTTTCTTTCATGCTAATCATCATACTAAACATCTTAAAATGATGCTAGGTGACATTAAGATGAACGCCCCCTGCTGGGGCAATTTAGAAAGTCCACCCCATAGAAAAGTCATGTCAAGCACCCCAATTTCCAGAATGAGCCCCACGAATTGACAACTTTTTCATGGGTCTATGACAAATGGAACAGTCTATTTACGTGCCAAAGTCCCCATTATGTCAGTGGAGCCAATTTGTGAGATATTATTAGTGCTTCACTTCGCAAACACAACTAATAATAAACCTGTGAGATAATATCACTGCTTCACTACGCAAACACCACTAATAAATATTGTAGCAAAAAGCAGCTCGCATTAGTCAGAAACGATTAAAGTTTTTACAACTAAATAGTTTTCTGCAAATTTAGTATGAACTAATATTATTTGAACAAAGATCAAACATCAGTGAAACCATGTTCCCAGTTAAGTAGAAAGTACAAGGAAGATTCAGTCAGAGTGGAAAATTTATAAACTTAATGCTGAGACTCCTTTTAATGCCAGACACATTAAGGAAAAGCAGCACTATTTGCATGTAGCCGGGCTACAGTTGGTCTTATTTGAAAGGTTATACTCTCAAGAGTATAATAATTGTATAAATTACTGGAATAGAAAAGCATAGGCTAAAATAGATTACTTTACTCACCAGACTGATGGACTTCTATACATACATACATCCATCCATCCATCCATCCATCCATCCATCCATCCATCCATCCATCCCCTCCTTTTATCAGTAGACAAGGGATAATTATTAGCTAGATTATTTTTTTTAACCCAGCAGTCATCCAACCCATTTTACTACTGCTACTGTTGCACCTGAAACAGTGAAATTTATACTAATGTTGATTTGATTAATCTAGATCATCATGGGAATACATTCATATATTACTTATAAGTAACTACCAAATTCTAGCTTGTGCTGATATTTATGTCCTGAGGAAATAGTTGTCTGACCTTAGCTTAGCCCCTTTTGTAAGACCAATCTTTGCATGTGACTTCTGACTCTTGTTTTGTATATGCATTTCAATTTCAGATTTAATATAAATAAAATATAACAAATATAAACATATTTACATGTTACAATTTTTTACAGAGGTAATCTAAGTGGCATATTATAACAATAGATGCTTTGAATAAAAGATGTTTGAAAAAATTTTGATAGTAAAAATGTTCAGGTTAATAGTGGTGAATACATACTACACTGTTTAGCTAGAAGATGGGGGAACAGGAGGAAGAAAAGTCGTGTGCATTTGTTTGTTTTTTGAATGTGCCACAGCAATCATTTGCCATTAATGACATAGTAAAAATCATAATGATAGATGTGATGCTACTCATGTAAATTTTAATATATATATATATATATATATATATATATATATATATATATATATATATATATATATATATATATATATATCATTAATTTATATTCTTCCACTAACAATTGGTTTTCTTATGGCCACATTGCTGTTTAGTCCTAATCCTGTGAGTGCGCATCACATTGTGTTCGTATGAAAAAGCTCTTTCTTTAATATTAAGCAAGATATGGTTTGTCCTGTTGATTTTTTTTAAACATGCAACTTTGCTCCAAGTGTTCAAGTGATCTCCATTCCTCTTCTTTTTTTTCTGATCACATTTCTTACACAAAATTGAAACTAACGAAAGTGATTCAAAAATTATCCACACTCTGGGTTACTTCTGTTGGCCGCACTGTCCTATTAGTTCTTTCTGTTCAGGGCTACTGTCTCCCCAGTCACCGCTGTGCAGGTATGAATATGTTATATAAGGTAATTTGGAACTAGAGTGTAAGCAGAAAATGGATACCCCTCTTATGATTTACTAAGAGAGAAGTAGCATTTTAGTGATTTTTTTTTCTTTTCTTTTTTTTTTTTGTGGTCTGATGATGTACCTAGTGCCAAAACAACTCACTGAAATGCATGAACAGAAGTGTTTGGATATCTACAAACGGAATCATGGACAAATCATGGATTCATCAAAAGTCAGCTATCAACTAGAAATTTGATGCTTATAGTTTTCTGAAATTCTCAAGGCCCAGTATTAGAACATTATCAGGTAAAAATGTGCAAAAATCAACAGTGCTGATTACAGTTAGATACTTATTGAAGCCTAAACTTCAGAATGAATGCAGATAACTCCTACCCAATAGCATTGTGATCTTGCTTGACAATGCACATCCGCACACTTCTGCCCAAACTGTTGACACTTCGTTTTGAGGTGACAAAGCATCTTCCCCAGATCCCGATCTTGCTCCATTGGACTTTAACCTGTTTAGTTCCCTAAAAGCAGCTCTATTAGGATGAAGATTCACTTAAGATAAAGAAGTGAAGACAGAGGAGCATCTTTGGCTTAGCCTAAAACAATTTTAATATGCTTGTTGACAGATAGCCAACGTTTATTTAAAAGCAAGGAAATTATGTTGAAAGTATATATTTGTGTTTTATAAAAGTTAATGAATATAAATTCTACAGCCCTATATGTAGAATTTGTATAGCAGCGCAGATAATTTTTGACTCACCCTCGTATACACACCACACTCACGTGTGTTATCTCACCCTTGTGTGTGTATTATTCTCTTGCACAGCTCATGTGCTTTTATTGCCTCTTTACTATAAATACGGTGTATAAATACTTTACTATAAATAAGGCAACTTTATATTTTGTTTTGCACTTGGGTCCTTCTCTGGTCATGTTCCATTAATATTTTTTTCTAAAGATTAATAAGTCATTAGAAAAGTTGTATTTGAGACAAAGGAAAAGTTACTTTTAAAATCTTAATTTGCATTTGAATCTTAACCTAAAACAACATTTCGGGCCAAAAGTTGACACACTCTGAAAAGCCAGTCCCAGACTTCTTTCTGTCACATGATCAGTGAAGTGGAAATTCACCAGATGAACCGGATCCACAAACATAATAACTACTGAGATTGAACAACATGTGTTAAATAGATATTGGGAGAATGTTGAAACCAATTAAAATGACACATATACTCTGTTACTGTTGTTGTTCTGTTTTAAAGTACTGAATTGAAACTAGTAAAGAAATAAAGGAACTGGTAAAAAAAAAATGCTGTAACCTGTTTTTTACACGAGAGAGAGTATGTTGTGCTGGTTATCAGCATAGGTGTTATGCCCACCATAGACACGAGGACGCAGCCTGGGTGCCAAATGCATTGCATTCCTGTGGATAACCAGCACAGCCTCAAGTGTGATATTGCTTTTATACAACATTTCCACAAATACCATTTATTATTGTTATGTGGTGCGGTATGGAATGCAGCACATAACAATAATAAATGGTATTTGTGGAAATGTGGGACTAATAATTACGTGGGATTAATAATTACGAATTTAAATGAAAGCAATGAAAACTGAAAACACAATACAATGGAACTCCGTCATCTACGTGAGGGGTTTGTGTCTTTTGCACTTTTTACTTGAGCGTGCATGCTGAACGGAGGCGTGCCGCTCTCTCTTTCTCTCTCTCTCTCTCTCTGTCTCTTTCGCTTTTGCCGGTGTTTTACAGAGGCTGGGGCTTTGCCTCTGTCTCTCAACTTTCTGCGCGTATGTCTTATCCTTTACTTTCTTTGTCTTTCTTGATTTTTCTTTCTCTTTGCCTTTGTCTTTGGCCCTGATACCTTATCAATGCTACCTAAATGATCGCACGAAGTGCGCCGGCATCAGGACATTTAAATAGACACGTTGCTTGACAACCGCATGTATAAATGGCCGCGCCTTTGCCTGTTCAGAACTCAGCGTGGTAGCAGCCCTGTGGATCTGCCTATTCTGAACAGATTAAGCGCGGCTCTGCCCCTCACGCGACCTGCGTTGTTAGAATTATTGACTGTTTATGATTAGCTTTTTTATTTAGCCAGTTGTTTTGCTCTGCCAATACATATCCTTTCACAACTGGCAGAACTAATTAACCGTGACTGGTGAAGCTGACAATCTACAGCAGTTTTAAATTCATAATGGTACTATGTGGCCAAAAGGTTAGAAGAATAAACCATGAAGGTGGTGGACAGTCATGTAAATCTTGTATGTTTCACTTTATATTCTCACTCATTTGGCTTTAGAATATCAGCTCCGGATGCTGGGGGGTAATCCCAAATAGGATTAAATCGGAAGCTAGTGCACAAGGATTTACAATCACTTGTTCTGCACATCAAGTAATGCCCTTGATTATGAGTCAGAGTGCAAATTAGAATTCAGCCTTGTGTTAGAAGCCAGTTAGCTTTGTACTTTATCTTGAGCATAAATAAAACAACATAGAGGCAATTTGGAGCGATCAAATGTGTTTTGCTTCTTTTGCTTCCTGGTGATTCCTTAACTGATTTTGAAAGTGGGTTTTGGATGCCAGCTGATTTCCTATTGGTACTGTGGGGCATAAAAAGTCAGCAGCAAGATTTCCTAAGCTTAAATTGTAAATTATACCACAGTACTGGTTAAAGCTCAAATCTGATTGGTCAGAAGATATTAACCAATTTTCGATTACAGCATGGCAGTAAAAGCAAGTACAAGGCAAATCACAGATTTTCATTATTGCAGATGTTTTTACATGTTATTATGTGATTGTAAAGCATTTCAATGGGGAAAGCCAGACTGGAGAAAGCTGGAGAAGAAAACTGGAGAAGATTTATGTTCTTGACTGTCAGAAATGGAACCCAATTTGGTTATAGCTTATAACTTTTACTGTAGCTTTGATGCTTTGAGTAGTTGGGCTTGATGCTTTTCTTATTGCCACAGTTGTAAAAGTATTTACTCCAGGCTTTCTGTAGGCATTTTCTCACCATTATGTGCATGTTCATATTTTATGTGGACATTTTTAAAAACAAGCTTCTCTGTAAACACTGACATCACTGAGTACATATTTTTCAAATTCTGATGTTTGATGTAAATACAAACTGAAGCTCTTTTTTTTTTGTAACAACAAACTGAGGCTTCGTTTCTGTTTTTATGCTCAGTTCAGCTGCCATATGAATGAACTTAGTTTTTACATCCTGAGTATGCAATGATCTGGCACTCAAGGAGCTTTGAATAGCCAAATGTGAACTTTATGCAAAATATGTGGCAAGCCTTAAAAAGCAACAACAGCATTAATAAATACTATCCTTGTCAAGTGTTATTTGTTTATAACAATTTACTTTAATCATTTTTTTGTCCACTTCTGGTACTGTGCAACCTTTTGTATTGCTGGATGATTCGTCGCATCAGTTTTAGACAGTTTTGCTTTGGTGCAACACATTTGAATAACAGTTTTCATAATCAGACATAGACTGGTTCATGAATCAATTGTCATGCTGGATAAAACCTATAACTATATTATATATTTATGTGTGAAGCCTTTTCCTTCATGGTTTTATACAATGTCATAGACTGTCTTCTGAGGCATCTGCATTATTATTTTGCGAAACATCAAGTAAAATTTAAAAGGGTCAGAGAGTTAACTTTCTGATTTACGTTCAGCAAGTTAAGAAAACACTCCAACCTGTGCCTATTTGGCCTAATTACATATTTTATTGTTGATTCACTTCAATAAGTTGATGTACACACTAAAGGACTTGAGTGCTGTTATATAAAATCGAATTATCTTTATTTTTAATTAGATGATTAATTATTAAATAAGATTATGTATTTTTTATGTTTTCATCTTTGTGTTTAAGCAGAAAATGAAGATTTCACAGAGGCCTATCCTTTTAGGTAAAGTTAAACAAATAAAAATTTTAATGCATTAAGAATAAGGGCTGTGGCCTTGCTGACAGCCACGCTGGTTTTCAGTGTAACATCACTCCCTTTTGTGTGATATTTCTTAAGTTTCATATATTCCACAGTACAGTTGCAGTACAAAATAAAACTTCAGGTGTAAACTAGTTGTATAGTAAGCTAGTAAACCTAATCTTTACAGTATTTGTATCTAGATGATTGGATTCATTGTGCTTATTCAGATTTAGATTGGATTATGAATCAGTTGCCGTGTTAAATAAAAATAAAATATTTAGAAAATGTGTGAATTATTGTTTAAATAAGAATTTAGGCTGTTTGTTTATTAGTAAAATAGTCACAAGGCAAATATCTTCACATTTGTAAACCACAAAATGCATTTGACTTTAAAATAACCCACAATCATTTATCAAGGAGCACCACTGGCACGCGACATCGTTTTAAAGCGTCAGAGAGGTGACATTATTATTTATACCAAGCAAGGTAAGTAATAAATCTCTTTTATATTTTGCCTTAATACAGTGTTTTTATGATGCGCGTCATATGATTTCACATGCACAGTAAAATATATATTTGGTAGTGAATGTTACATTGCTTCCTCAGTTGTCTGTGTTCTTTTCCTTTTTATTAGTTTTGTTAAAAATGGTCTAAAATTGTTCTTTTAGTTGAACAGAAAATGCAAAATTCTCAGAGGCTGGTGCGACTGTTTTTGTTTTATTTATTTATTATTATTATTTTATTTTTTTTTGGGGGGGGGGGTTGATTTTCAGTATTGTCTAAACTTTCATAAACAATTGCAAATAAAATATTTTTGTATAGAAAAAAAAACTACCTATCAATGTTTCTTTCTGTTACATCTCCTTGTAAGCAGGCACTACTTAAATGTATATTATTGCATAGAGGTTCTCATCACAATAGATACTGATCCATCAGCAAGGTATGAATCTACAGTAATTTGTAAAAGTTTGTACCGTCTCTATTAATTCTTTGTGTTTTTGTTTAAAAGCATAATAAAATACTCAGAGTGATTCCCACAGTGTTTACAGTTAGTCTTTGTATTAGGCAAATACAATCTGTCAAACACCAACATATAACATTTTTCCACCATGCCATTATTTAATGAACAGAAATAAAGCCAAAAAAATGGAGGAAACATTGAGTATCCCCTTAATGCTTCCCCAGCCAGGTGCTGTAAATTATTAGTTCTTAATTTAAAAAAGGAGACATTTTGGCATTGAGTTGTGCAACTACCTCCTCTGGTGGGCAAAACTTGACCACACACTCTTCATGCAACTGACTCAATTTCCAATTCATCTGAAAGGGTAATGGTTTATGGTATTTATGGTGTCTTTGCTCACAGGCAGAGCACCAGATTGTGAGTAAAGGATGAGCTGGGCCTCCACAATCCTCCAGAGGATCTCACTTTCTAATTCTCTCTCTCTCTTTCTGTGCGCATGTGCGAGCGAGTGAGTGTGTGATTGAGGTGAAAACTCTTTTTTTTCGCTACTTTTTGTGTGATTGTGTGTTGGGTGAATTGAGTGGATAGTGTGTGTGTGCGTGCGTGAAATGCTGTGCCGCCGCCGGCACAGGCCGGTGTGTGTGTGTGTGTGTGTGTGTGTGTGTGTGTGTGTGTGTGTGTGTGTGTTTGGCGGTATGGCGTTTACAAACTTGACCCGAAAGCACGGGTTTAAAGTGCTAGCGACGGCCGCGTGCTCCATAGAGGAATGCGCCTCAGTTGTAGTGGAGTTAATCGGCGGGAGGAGCATTGTGTCTGCCGCCCGCATGAACAAGGCTGTGGTGTTCTTTGTGGATGAAATTCACAAAGCTGAGTCAGTAATAGCTAGCAAGGTCGTACTTAATGATACTTTGGTGAACGTTCTCCCCCTCTGTACCCCCGCAAAAAAAGTGATAATTTCGAATGTACCCCCGTACATTGACAATGATGTTCTGAGTAAACAGCTATCCAGATTTGGAAAACTAATGTCACCCATTAAAATGATACCAGCAGGATGCAAAGATCCTGAACTCAGACATATTGTCTCCTATAGGAGATACGTGTACATGATCCTAAACAGCAGGGATGAAGATCTGAACATCATGTTTAAAATAAATGTACATGGGGAGGAATTTGCCATTTTTGCAACTTCCGGAAACCTAAAATGTTTTGGCTGTGGTCAAGAGGGACACTTAATTCGGAACTGTCCTGAAAAAGGAGCTACAGCCAACCAGAAGACAGTAATAAACAAACAGAAAAATACGCAAATTGATGACAAGCAAGACAGTGGAGAATATAGTGTACAAATAAGTGGACAGGAAGAGACTAAACAACAAGAAGGTAACACTGAGGGCCAAGAAGGAGGAAAGAACACTGAGCAGGAAAACAAGCAGATGGGGACAGAGGAAGAGAACCTCCAGGTTACCGTGAGTGAGAACACGTTTCAGAACACACAACTGACTAACAGTCAAAGTATTGATGATGTTGGTTTAGGTGCTGAAAACACCAGCATGACCGTAGACGATGTTGGTTTTATTCTGGTTAGGTCAAAAAGGAAATTAAAAGCAGGGAACAGTGGGCCTCAGACTAGAAGGAAAGGATTAGTTGAAGTAGAAAAAGAAAAAAAAGCCACAAACAGTCAGGAAGCAGAAGTAAAATTCAGCAGTGAACAAGACACAAATGCAGAGACAGAAAGCGATGAAGATAAGCAAAACAGTGATGAACCAATGGAAAGTTATAAAGAAAAAGAGATAAAACAGTTTCTTCAAAAAACAAAAAATATGAAAGGAATTCGAGTAGACCAGTACTTCCCCGATAAACAAAACTTTGTCAACTCAGCTACAGCCATAATAAGAGAAAAACACAGAGACTTCACTCACCAGGAAATATATAGACTTAAAAAGTTTGTAACCAGAACCAGGCAAGATTTGCTGCGTGAAGATGAAGAGATGAAGAGAGTACTTAAAATAAACCTTGTAGAATGAATTTCCTTTTCTTCCTTTCTTTATTTCTAGTCATGACTGACTTTAACATCGCTTCCTTAAACATAAGGGGGGGGAGGGATATACGAAAACGGGCAGAATTATATGAATTGATTAGATCAAAGCATATAGATGTGATATTCATACAGGAAACACATAGTGAGAAGAATGATGAGTTCAAATGGGCGATGGAGTGGGATGGAGGAGTAGTGCTAAGCTCAGCAAGCTCAGTGAGTGCAGGAGTGGGCATCCTCTTTGCCAAACACTTTTTACCTGAATCTTATACCATACAAGAAGTGATTGCTGGTAGACTATTATTAGTTAAAGCAAAGTACGAACATTTCAACCTAGCATTAATCAATACATATGCCCCAACCAGTGGTCCTGAAAG
>JAAGKR010001179.1:65995-135995 GCA_011419295.1 Clarias macrocephalus
CCCCCCCCCCTCTTTTTTTTGTTAGTCTTTAGTACTAATGAGTACGAATTTATCATTGTGTCGGTGCGTGTTCTAATGTACAGTGTTGAATGCAGGTGTTAAATTAGACGGAATTTCCCCTTTTTTCCCTTCTTATCTTTAAAGAAATATCTATCACCACCTTTCTTGTCCTTGTCTCAGTCCATTGCATATGTAACACTGTGTGATTATGGAAACAGGAATTTAACACCTTTCCTTCAACTTGGAAAAGCCCAGGATTCATCCATTCACCATCCACTTTAATAGAAATGCCTGTACAGCTGCATATTCATGTAATCCAATCATCCAATTTTACAGTACTGCAGCAGTGCAATGCTTAAAAATCCTGCAGGTACAGGAGAAGTGCTTCAGGTAATGTTCACATCAAACATCATAATGGGGAAAATGTGATTTCAGTGACTTTGTGTGGTTGGTGGTGTCAGATGGACTGTTATAAGTATTTTATAAACTGCTGATCTGGGAATTTCACACAGGTGTATCTAAATTCAAAAAGAATGGTGTGAAAAAAAATGAATGCGTGACAGTTATGTGGGTGGAAATACCTTGTTGATAAGAGAGGACAGGAGAAAATGACTAGATTGATTCAAACTCCTAGAAATATTCAGCAACTCAATCACTATTTATAACTGTGGTATGCAGAAAAGCATCTTAGCATGCACAAAGCATCAAACAAAGTTGCAGATGAGCTACAAGGGCAGAAGAAAACATTCGGTTCCACTCAATATTGGGCACAGACTAATCCAGAATGGAGCGTTCTCTTTAGACCTGTTCAGTTATGGTGAGCCTGTGCCCATAATAATGTCAGATTCCTGGTCTTGTTGCTTTTTTAATTGCATTTTATAATAAGCTAATAAGATAACCGCATTAATGTACAGTTTCACAGGTTATTAGTGTAACATTTATGTGGGTGTTAGTATGAAACAGAAATGATTGAATACATTTTAATGTGCCTACACTGTTTCCTTATACACCCCCTGGGGTTTTACAACTTTGTTGCATGATCGGATAGTCAGAAAAATGATTACTGTCAAAATGGCTCCATGACAAATTCCTGTTAGCAAGAAAGCACTGTACACTGGATTCTATGAATCGATAACTATCTCATCACTGTATGAATAACCAATGCAATAGTTATATTTTAGGTTGAGCAAGCTTGAAGTATTCCTTTAACGGTCCAGTTAATAGTAAACAGAGAACCATTGTAAGAGTCTGAGCCTTCAGGGTATCTGATACTTTAGTATGTGCTGCTGCTCAGAGCACCTGCCTTCATCTTTTTTTCTGTCTTGTAGAGGCCTACAAGAAAAAAAATGAATAACTAACCGTAGATTAGATATTTAAGACTCATTCTGTGACACAGCGTACTTGAATTTTAAGTCATATTTGCTTATGGTTACCAATGAGTAACAGTTACCACACCTAGCACATTGAACAAATAAACAGAACACATGAAAAAAGACTTTTCCAACTTTTAATACTGTATATAGAAAGACCATACATTTCTGAAGTTCTTTTTCTCTGCAGTCTTTGTCAGTGACTTAAAAAACAAGACACTGGTCATTTGACGGTAACTAATGTAACAAATCAAATCATATAAGAGTTAATGGTATTTCTGTTCTATTTTTTTGCTTTTTATAAAGTTTATATGATTCAGACATTAATCAGAGGAGCACGTGAACAACAAAAAGTAAATTTTCCTAAATTGTTCATTCCAATGTGATATGATAAAATGGAAAGAAACAAAATACATGGTTTCACAGAGGTTGCAGATAATGGTGGTCATTTTGTTCCTTCAAGATCTTTAGCCTGTCAGTAGCACTCAAAAAATGTGAAAGCTCCAGTGTATCTGGCACAACAATTCAGGACTGCGCTTCTTCTTATTCTTAAGAAGCCTTAAAGAACTGCCAGCATTGCAGTCCTGCTTCAAACTGACTGCATAGCTTCAAGGCTTTCTCAGATACCCCAGGATGCATTCATGGCAGGTGGCCATACATTAAGACTGCTAGACAAAACCACACAGCCAATGGCATTCACTCTTGATTGCCCTTGTTTACTTATCTTCCAGTCCTGGCACAGTTTGCCAGGCAGAGCACCCCCACTGCTGCTATTTAGAGAAAACTTCATGACTGACACAGACAGATGACAACATTGTGCTTAAAAAAAATCAAGCTCCTTATTTATTATTGCCAGTTTTATGATTTCCTTCTGACTGTGTCTTTAGTATTCAGTGGTGACTAATGACAGTTTCCAAGCTATATAAAATATCGTAGGTGTTTGTGTGCTTATTTTATTCAGTGAATTTGCAATCTTTATCACTTGGCTATGGCATTTATTTATTTATTTATTTATTTATTTTACAACATTTAACCTATGTGAAGCCAGGATTCTGCATATATTTCACAGAAATTAGAGGGATAAAGGCTTAGGGTGTGAGAAGACACTGCCCTTTAACTCCAACCTACTGTATGACTGCCATTTTCTCCATATATTATTTTAACTTAAAGAAAATCTGTTACTTTTCTCACACCGGTGTCCTTTTGGCAACAGCTTTGCATCACTGAATAGGCAAATATCAAACATTAACTGGATGTGAATGGCATTCCCAGATGAGGATGGAAGGGAGCGCTTCCTGTACCAGGGCCACTGCAGAGCCCACTGCCCGCGGGAGTTCTACCCTGACCGAGATCAGTACACCTGCCTGCCCTGCATTACCAACTGTGACATCTGTGTGGATGGCAACATCTGTGCCAAGTGCAGGGATGGATATAAAGTTCAGAGTGGGCTCTGTTTTCCGGTGCCCTGTGGTGTTGGTAAGAGATTGTTTGCATCTGTGGTACATTACTTATACAGTATGTTTGTGTCTTGAACATGGAGCAAGAACTGCTGAGTTGAGTAGGAGGAAGGTAAAATGGGCCAGATTGGTTGGAGGTTAAAACTAATTATACTGTAAATATCCTTTGTACCGTGATGGCATTAAAGGCTGACAAGTGACACATTCCGCTGATTATTTACCTAGAACTGTCTGCCTTGTTAGTCTTACTACATTTTAATTTTGTCATTAAAATTAGAGAATTTTCCGCATAAGATGAAATTGTGGCATTTTACAAGATCACAGTCGGGCTATCTTGTATTGTGCAATTCTAGCAATTTAGCTGTAAGACTACACTTTCTAACATTGAAATATTCTATATGTACAGTATAATAATACAGAAACCTGATGCACTTTATAAAGGAACTACTGTAGGTGGGTGTGCAAATTTATCTTTAACCAAATGGTAGTTGTGTTGACTGTTTAATATTTTGCCTGAATTGTCGATTATGTGTTAACTGTATAGAACTATGTACATTTTAATAGGTCTAAATTACAGTAATTGTTAAGCTGATTAAATAATGAATACTTCTTATACAGGTATTGCATTCCTTATTTTACAATCTCTATTATTGTATTACAGGTCAGGTCCAGGATCCAGGCTCAGGAGAATGTATTGATTGTGAGCCTTGGTGCAAGACCTGCTCTCCTGGTACTGTAAATCTGACACTCCTCAGTCTCACTGAGTTTATCTAGCCTTACTTATTAAAGCAACGCAATTCTGTACTAATAATGATTTAGTTCTTTCTCTGCAGATAGCTGTAATGTGACATAATTATGGACTGTTGTAAATGTTTGCTTGTCAATAATTAATTTGTTTCCTACATCAGGTGACCCAGAGTCCTGTAACAGCTGCACAGATGGCTTCTTACTGTGAGTTGATCTATTACTTGTGTGAACATATGAAGCCTGTTGCTTGTCTAGGTATTTGTGTATTTTTACTGCTGTATGGAATACAGCAACCATGCTGTATAAGCGAGCGAACAAATCACAGATTGTGAGCTTCCACGTGGTGCTATGGCCTTTCTCTCTCGCCTGCATCAGGTTTCCAATGGCACATAGTCAAGCCTGGTTACCTGAGATTACCATGCCTCTTTGTTAAGCTCTTTCCTGCCTCTTTACCTGCCCATTCTCTCTGATTCTCTCATTACAACTTTTTTTTCTTTTTAGTTCTGCCTGCCTATCTTTTATTTTTTATTCAGTTGAAATTCTATGTGGTTTGAAGTCACTGCGTAATGAAGAACTAACATTCCTCATGCTTTTCTTGTGCTTGCTCTGTTGCTGTGGAAGCTTTGTCAACTCAGTTGGTTTGGTTAAAGGTGAAGAAACCAGAAGAAAGGGCAGTGAAAACTGTGTTTTGGCCACAGCATGTCATGCGCTGATTCTTTTATTATCATTGCTTTATTTAAGAAACATGAACGTGCAAAAATTTTTCTTCATCCAAGGAGCAGATGAGTATTTGCACCAAGAGATTCACCTTTCTGGTATTGTCTCTGTGTGTCCGTGTCTGTCAATTGGAGAGCTATGTTATAGAACAACATAGATGGATGTGCTGGCTTCTCTTACTCGACTAATTCCAGTACTACAGCAACACTGCAGGAGGTGCCAAGCAGTGCCGGAGTCTTTGCCCATGGTGAAGTGAAAAGAGCAGACATTACATCACGCTTGAGGCTCTCCCTTCTCTCGAGTCTAACCGAAATGTGAAACTGTCTTTAACATTGTCTCGTACTGTATGTTACGTTACTGGATTGTGAGTGTGCGGATTCATTGTTTTCTTTCATGTAACCTCTAGCCTGTTCAGCAACACAATAGCCACATGTACCGTACTTCTCTGCTTATGATCATGAGACTATGTAAGAGGCAAACACTGAGCTTTGAAGTGTAGTGAAGTTGGTGTGCTGTAGCTCGGTACAGTAGGTGTTAGTGTGCTCTCCTGTATGTGGGAGGACTGTGTTCTCTGGTTACTGTTCACCCAGTTCAACAGGCTGCCTTAGGCATCTCTTTGTGCTGCTCAGCCTGGGAGATGAGTGCTGGCCATTTAACCTTTTAAAATAAAATTCATCTTTCTGCTAACTGTTACAGAGAACATGTAACTCACTCATCCTATTCATGGTGTAAGACATATACAGTAATGTCTGCTCAACTCCTTATAGTCAGAGCTTATTTAATTACATTTCTTTTCTATTAAAGCATTTTAAAAATATTAAATACCAAAATTGAACCTGATAGGAAATGTCTGTAATACAGTTCTGCGATTAGTTTAAGGTTTGTTGTCTCATCTCTGTGTGTAGGTACAGGAATCGGTGTCGCCAGCACTGCCCCCAGAGGAGCTTCGAGGAGCCAAGTAGGGGCGTGTGTTCCAGCTGCCCAGAGTTCTGCTTAGATTGCAGGAGTGAGACGCTCTGTCTGACCTGCCAGCCAGGCCACTTCCTCCACAGTGCGTATAGCATCAGCATGAGTAATTTTACATATCCCCTTCTATCCTTTACAGATGTCTGCCTTTCCCTACATGCTCTGTGCTCTGTTTTGATTTAATCCTGCATCCTGTGTGTGATTTCCCTAGCCAGCAGGCATGTTTATAAGTGTGTATATGCGTGTGAAAGTGTGCACAAGTGCAGTGGGGTCATGATATTCATTTGACTTGGAAATCCACACCTATGATTGGATGCAAACAAGCAAAATGCAAAGTGTGGAATCATAGGTTATGCTGTGGAAGTATAGTAATGCTATGTTACTGCAATAAAATCATGCAGTGCATGTTGGAGATACAATTGCATACACAAAAAAACAGAAATTAATCTATTAGAATCTGGGTTTTGTACATCAATGAGAACTTGCAGTCATGCATTAGCATAAAGTAGAGAAAAGATAAATGAAAGACCATTAGTTTTGAATGTGTGATCTTTTTGTAGTATTTCTTTTTAACATGATCAGTATTTGTGTTTCCTTTTCTTTGTTTTCAGATGGTGTCTGTGTGAATGAGTGTCCCCAGGACACATTTGGAGATATCAGAGGATGGCGCTGTCAGCCCTGTCATGCCTCATGCCTAACCTGTCATGGCCCAGGACCTAGAGATTGTGATAGATGCAAAAGCAGGACTCGGCCCATATACGGGACGTGTCCTGTCTTCAGCTGTTCTGAGGGCCAGTACTTTGATAGTAAGTGTGATAAGAGCACTAATCATACAAAAATACTCGTTTTTACTCTCAGCACCTTTTGAGAATATAATATGTCAGATAAATGATATGGGACCTCACATATTCTTTAAAGGCTTGGCTTATTAAACACTATCAGGTCTTACATTTTATCTAAAGGAAAACGGAAATTGCTGTTCTAAAATTTTATTAAGGGTTAGTTTGTCAGTTCTTTTGAAAAGACTTGAAAAGCCAGGGCAGATAAAATCAAACGGTATTCTGTAGAGGTATATCAGCTTTGTAAGCCTCATCAATAATTAGCACCTGACTTTTGGCAAAAGTTGTTTGCATATAGTGTAAGTCTGACCTCTGCTGGACATCCTTTAATATTGCATTCCATATTTTAGTTGATGTTAGGAGGACTTTTCGTGCAGCCCATCTCAGATATTGGTGTTTTCTTTTAACTGAGTCAGTTTTCATGTATTTGAAAATGACATCAACATTGCACATAGATCAAATAAAATTTGGTATCATTTAAACACTAAAAGTAAAAAATAGTCGGTAATGTAGGATTTTTTTCATGTCCGAAGGTGGGACTAGTGACTGTCATTACTGTGATGTGTCCTGCAGGACATGCTACGGTCCAACAGCACAAAACTGCAACATCTGTGCTACAGGTAATGTTGAGAAGACAAGATTAATTTTTTAATTCCTTTATGGTTAAGTAAACAGGCTATAGCCACATATTATATTGACTACATTTTATTTAGAGGTATTTGAATGTGTGATTTGCTAATTTATATGTTCTGTAATGCTCTGCTGTATTTTTTAATATCTCTCTGTGTCTCTTCCTCTCTCGTGTAGGGTATCTGCTGGAGCAGCAGGAGGCAGTGTGTGTACAGCAATGCCCATTAGGGTTCTATGGGAACAGCTCCAGTCAGCAGTGTGAGAGGTGCTCGACTAACTGTGAGACATGTGAAAGCGGAGATGAGTGTTTGAGCTGTCAGAGTGGCTCTTATCAGCTCTTTCTCTTCCAGGGCAGCTGCTGGTCAGAGTGCCCAAAGTGAGTAATTAACAGCCACTTCATTTAGCTGTTTATTGTGACTCATGACAAATGACATTCGGTAGAACCTACTTTTTTGGAAAATGGCCAAGTTATATGAATTGAAGCGGTGTTTAACAGTCTGTCTTATCAGCAATCAGGTGTAGTCATTGCTGACAGAAAGAGACTTTTTTTGAGATTGCCTCAAACTAAATTAGGATTTCCTATAACACAACAGTAGCAAAGGCGATTATTTACAGGGCTCAAGATGGGTGAACAAATGTTACGTTCATTGTCTAAAAGTAAGCTAAATTGGAAGCTAAACTGAAATGAACTGAAACTCTATTTTACTTTGCATACATATAAAGTGATAGATTAATATTAATATTACAGCGTTGGGGTAGTTATCTCTTTATATGCCCTAAAACAAACCAAGGGACATAAATGAGTATGGGATTTTTTTTCTTTTCCTGGTAAACTTTCTTGTGTATTGGACAACTATGAGTAAACTAGTATAATAATAATTAAATTATAGTTAGATTTATAATGAATCATTTAATGGCATGTGAGTTCTTTTTATGTGTGCGTGTTTGCACAGTGGTTATTTTGAGACAGAAGAAGGGACGTGTGAGCCTTGTGATGACATCTGTTTGACCTGTGATGGGAGCAGAACCCAGTGTCTTACATGTAGAGATGGTCTTTTCCTGGAAAACGGCATGTGCAGAGATAACTGTTCAGTGAGGACCTATGCTGCTGAGGATGGCATATGCAGACGCTGCGGTCTTCACTGTGACATCTGCACTGACAGCAGCGTATGCACCAGTGAGTGCACACATGCAGCAGTATAGATTGCTATCTGTTCATTCCAAACATTACTGATTTCTCTGTATTACTATACAGCAGGGTGTCAAACCTATGGCAGAGATCAGCGTAACAAATGATCTATTCTGGCCCCCCAAAATAACAAACTTGTGAGGGAACAATCAATAAATTCAGGGACACAAAAGTGATGTCTCTATTTATTTATATGTTTGGCTTATTGGTGTTCAGGCCACCCCTCCTCATGTACAGTATATGCTTTGTGTATGTGTTTTGCAGGATGCACTTTTCTTTACCTACTTTTGAATGGCATGTGTAAAGCCAGCTGTCCAGAGGGTTATTTTGAAGACTTGGACCAGGGTGTGTGTGTACAGTGCCATGAATCCTGTGCTACATGTTCTGGGCCTCTCTCAGATGACTGTGAGAGCTGCTCCTCTCGGGCCCCGAAGCTCTATGAAGGCACTTGTTCAGAGGAATGCCCTGCTGGTACCTACTACCAAACTGAAAGCATGGAATGCCAGGGTAAATATATTTCACACATTATGTTAGGCCAAGTTATCTTATAATGATCAGCCATAACATTAAACCCATCTGCCTGATAGTATCCCCCTTTTGCCCCAAAACAGTTCTGGCCCTTTGAAAGCTTTGGTATCTGGCACCAATACACAAGCAGCAGATCTTTAAGTCCTAATTCCAAGGTGGAGCCTCCAATGATTAGATATCCAAGTCATAGATCAGTCTGGACTAGGCTGCTATGCATTTGGACTGTCTTTGGGGCTGTTCACATGTCGCTTATTGTTCATGTTCAATTTGGTTTTTAAATGAAGATAAAAATGTTTTCAGAATGCTGCAACCAATCAGCTCCACCCTGTTGTTCCTATTAGCTCAGCTGGTGAAATTCTCAGTTTTTTTTCTTGTACTTGAAGGATAGGGTGCAAACAAACAGTGAACATTTTTCCCTTCTTGTTCACAAATAATCCTTGTAACAGAGCTATTACAAGGAAGTATGTCAAAATTATTTTACAATGCCAGTATATCTTCTTCTTTTAATGCCTGTTTACTCAGTTTATTCAGATATCAGATCAAATACAGTAAGTAAATAGCAGACTAGCAACTTGAGTACAAAGTTTACAATTAACTGGTGGAACTAACTAGCACTGACTGACAGAGCTCCTAAAAGATGAGGAGAATAAAACATGGACGTGGTGGACAGTCCTGTAAATCTTCGTTAATTTCTGGTGTATAATCTCTTGTCCCTCACATCAAGTAGTGTCCTCAGTCAGGGGTTGGAGAGAGATTTGGGACTCTTATGTTAGAAGCTAGTTAGCTTTGTGGCTGTACTGTAAATAAATGAACACTGACAGTTAAAAGGGCAGTCAGAATGACTAAGCATTTACTTAGTAGACAAAGAGTAGTTTAAAATGACATTATATTATCAGATGTGTTTTCTTGCTGAAACTACTTTTTGACTGCTTTTGAACGTGAGTTTTGGCAGGAAAATGCTCTTCCCTCTTTCCAGTTCTGCAGACCGAACTGATCTACTTCTATCCATGCTGGCAACAGACAGTTAGCATAACTAAAGAATGTAGAACATCTTTGGTGTGGAGTAGTAAATATATAAGTGTCCCAGTGTCTCTTACCAATTAGACTGACTATTGTATAATACCCAATACAACTTTTACTTGTCTTGTGAAAACAAACATACTTTCTTAATATCTGTAAAGAAAGTGGTTAGATGACTACAAATGCTGGAATGTGTTGAACCATACTTGAGTTAACAGCTACTGTATACATAGGCTACTTATTACATTTCAATGTTTTTCTATACTCTGCTGTTAATAACCAATACAAAATAAATCAGCATTGTAAACCTCCAAAATAAGACATGTACATGATATTGCAGTGTTTAGGAATATCCCAATTTTTTAATTACACTAGTGATCATGATACAGCTGAAATCACTTATTCTGAAGCTTAAAGTGCATGACTCATGCTTGACTGTGGGTACAATATGTATGGGATGTCCCACTGGTCTGATTCTAAACTAGCCGAGTATGATTGGGCTGTGAAGTGCTACCTATAGATCTGAAAGTGTATTTTCCCCCACAGTGCTAGTCAGTAAAAAATAAAATGTGTTATACAAAGTGTGTAAATAGTATATTAAAGCAAAGAAGTGATTTTAAGTTGTGATGGATAGACAACTGGGTTAAAGAATCTCCAAAATAGTGAGTCTTATGGGGCATTACTGGTATTCAGTGGTTAGTACCTAACAAAACTGGTGAGTCCAAGGAAATGACTGGAAGAGGAGCAATGGAAGAAGGTGGACTCGTCAGCTTTTTTTTTTTTAATATGATAATTCCTCCAAATTTCACTGACCATAATCCAATCTGTGAGACATGCTCTACAGCAAGTCAAATCCATGTAGACTGCACCTCAAAACTTGCAGGACTTGCAATATCTGCTGATAATGCCTTGATGATGCTGTTTTTTGGCTCATTAGTGTATAAAATCAAGACTTTTCTGTGTGTTCTAGTACAGTTGACTATAGAATTGGTTTCATCTTATAAGTGATTGCATTGGTCAACTAGTTTATGCAGCAGTGCCATGCCGCATTGAGGCAATAATTGCTGCAAAAGGGGCCCAAACCAAGTACTGAGTAGATATGCATACTTATACTTTTCAGAGGTCCGATATGTTCTATGTACAATCTTTGTTTTATTGATTGCATGTAATATTCAAATTTTCTGAGATTGTGGATTTGGGCTTTTCATGAGCTGTACGCCATAATCATCTCAATTATGACAAATCACGGCTTGAACTATCTTGCTTTGCATGTAATGAGTCTATCTCATATATTAGTTTCACCTTTTGAGTTGAATTACTAAATAAATTTACTTTTGCACAATATTAAAATTTTTGGAGTTTCACCAGTATATATTGTATGTGAATATATAATATATATGTATATAAAACATCTTTGTGAGATGTTTAGAATCAGCATTTCAGAGTTCAGAATTATCTATTTCTGATCAGATGAATGTACATTAATGGAGGTTAAAACATGTCAACAGAAGGATTCAAATTTGCATGTTTAGCAGGAATCATTTTGAAGTATTAACCAATCTGTGGTGTCATGTTTCTAGAATGCCACCAGACATGTGCATTGTGTATGGGCCCAGAGCCCACCCAGTGCACCCAGTGTGTGAAAGGTCTAGCCCTGGATCCCAACACCATGATGTGTGGTGTAACCGGAGACTCAGACTGCCCACCAAGAACATTCCTCCATTCCAACCAGTTCACATGCCAGGCATGTTATCGTCATTGCCAGTCCTGTGAGGGCCCCAGTCCTACAGATTGCCAGACCTGTGCCCTGCCCCGATATCTCCATAGTGAGAATACATTAATTTCACTCAGCAACAAACAAACAAACAAACAAACGAAAAAAAAATATATATATACTTTGTATATACAGTTAAACCTTGGATTGTGAGCATAATTTGTTGCAGTAGTGTGCTTGTAATCCAAAGCACTCGTATATAGATGAAAATTTCCCCATTAGAGATAATGAAAACATACCAATGATTTGTTCTTCAACCCCAAAATATTCATATTTATCAGAAATGCGACGTTGCATCATCGTTACACAGATTGATCTGCACTGTACAACCTTTTAAATTACATTTTTTTTAATTCAAGAAGGCCAATTTTGCAGTACAGTTGCTAAAGAACAGTGAGCACATTTGGACACAAAATTTTTAAAAAATGCTTGATATGCACACCCATGGTTACAATGTTCTAGTAAACAGTACACGCTCACGGATGTTGACTATACAAGTGACGCACGCACACTGAGGCTGAGCATGGGAGACGATTACCC
The DNA here is from genome assembly GCA_011419295.1 of Clarias macrocephalus. NCBI lineage: Eukaryota > Metazoa > Chordata > Actinopteri > Siluriformes > Clariidae > Clarias > Clarias macrocephalus. The sequence continues at coordinate 77,773 of JAAGKR010001179.1, forward strand.
ACGAGAAACAAATACCATTTGTGTATATCAGTTACACAAATATCAGTTGTGGTCACATGGCGCTCAGCAGACAAAGTGTATACGTCTGATAAAGTACATACTTACGTACTATACAGTACTTCAATTTCAAAACCTCGCTCGTTTATCAAGTTACAATTTATTTTAACATGTTTCTCGTCTTGCAAAACACTCGCAGAGCAAGTTACTTGCAATCCAAAAATTTGCTGTATTATATATTGCATGTTTGCGCTATTGTATGATTATGGTTTTATTCCACTGTATTTTCTTTATATAAATATGAAATTGCATAACCTTTTAGTACCCAAATAGTCATACTTAGTTGACTGAATTTAGCTCCTGTTGGCTGTTTCTTTTATCAATAATACTGTATCTATTTATCCACAAGATATATTAGGTATTTTGTGTCTTCACAGACAGCTCTTGCATGACTGAGTGTCCAGTTGGCATGTACAGTGCCCATGAGAAAGCTGATGGCATTGAACTGGGTTTCTGTATGCCATGTGATCATGTGTGTGCCACGTGCTCTGGAGCATCTCCTAAAGACTGTCTGAGCTGCTCCCCTGGTTACTTACACTTGCTTTCACATCTCTGTGTCCGCCACTGTCCCACAGGGTAATAATCCCACACACACTTCTTCAGTTCACACAACACTGGCTAAACATATACAGTAAGGCTCAGTATTTTACAGCACACTCATTAAAATGTGTTAACTAATTATTTAAGCATTTTTCTAAGGCTTTTAATATGTGACATTGATTGCTGGGTGTTACAAGAAATAAATATAGTTGCAAGCAACGATGCCAGGCCCAAGCACCCTGTGTCATCGCCACCCCGGGCGCACCACACAACATTGGGATGCGTCTTGAGAGATGTGTGTGTGTGTGTGTGTGTGTGTGTGTGTGTGTGTGTGTGTGTGTGTGTGTGTGTGTGTGTGTGTGTGCGTGAGTGAGTGTAAACATTTGTAATATGGGTGTATGTACTGTATGTAAAGTGGGTGTGATGTGTGAGTGTGTTTGTGTGTGCATGCATGCATGCATGCGTGTGTGTGTGTGTGTGTGTGAGCGCGTGTTAGTGTGTGAGATTGAGGGAGAGGGGTGTGTGACCTGTGAATGTCAGTCTGTGTGTGTGAGACGAGTAAATGTGTTTGTGTGTATGGTGTGTGAGTCTGTGTGTATTAACATTAGTGATGTGTGTTAGTGTGTGTGTGTGTGTATGTGTGTACAACAGGCCGAAGGTTTTTCGGCTCGATGAGCTCTAAATGTGTACCGAGTTTCGTGTGCCTTCGTGAAAGTGTGTATAAGCTAGGGAGCAAAATCTCTTGTGAGGGCCCCTGAGGTCCTCGAGCTACGGCCGTGGCCCAGACTTCCAGGCATCCGAATGGCAGCAGATTCCAACCTTTTCCATTCCTTTTTTAGTGTGGAAAAAAAACTAATAATTCTAAGGAAAAAAGGAGGGTCCTGCGCACCTTATAGTGCTTGGGCCCTAACTAGAGAGGTACATTTCCTGAAGAAAATGTGAGTGGTTCTTTCCATGTCATAGATATAGCCGATGTCATAGTCATAGATATAGCTGATGTCATAGCTGATGTTGGTCTCAATGTAAAGTCCATGGGACTTTTTGAGGCGGTTAATTGCCCCCGCAGGCAATTTACTGTTTCCGGTTGTAAATACGCAAGTGTGCCAAGAAACCACTGTTACAGAATGGAACAGATCGTTCCTAGTGTGAAAAAGCCCTAAGTCAGCATGATTCTGCAGAGGCTAGTGTCAATCAATAATCTACTGTATTAACTTTACTGGGCAAACATCATTTCTCTTTTGTGTTTGAAAAGCTTTTGTGTTTCAGGTCATGTCATGCCAGTTGGGCATTGTAATCAAAGAGTAAGCTTGGATAAATATTGGTGTGTCACTCAACAGGTTTACAGCCTTGTAAGTTTTAACATCCGTGTAACATTGTGACGCACTTTAATGACTTAATGTACGTGAGTTTCTTACAAGAATTCTAAAGGAAGAGAAATGCTAAAGTTAAGCGCATATTAATTCTGCTATGCTTCCTTTGTTTCATAAGAAACTAAATAAGTTGCCTGCAATCTTTCTTTTAAATATGTATAGCACTGGTGAACAATATTTTTTCTGTCTATTAGCTTTTATGGGTATGTTATAACTTTAGTAAAGGCAAATCAAAACCTCTTTAATAACAAAAGACACAGCAGTACAAAAACCATATATACACTCACTGTCTGCTTTAATAGGAACACCTGTCAATTTACTGTGTGCAGTTATATACTTAGCCAATTATGCGGCAGCAGAACAATGCATAAAAGCATGCATATAAAGGACAAGACCATCAGTTAATGTTTACATGAAACATCAGAAAAATGTGATCACAATGAATTTAACTATTGCATGGTGTTTGGTACTGATTTCAGAAGCTGCTGATTTCTTTGTATTTTCACACAAACTGTTTATCCACAGAGTAGAAGTGAGCAATCGTTTTGTGGGTAGAAATGAGAGAGATCAGAAAAAAAGTGTCTAGATTATGTTTGAGCTTCCATGAAGGATATAATAACTAAAACAATCACTCTAATGAACAGAAAAACATTCCAGTATCCACAAAAGAATGAATATTGAGGCGAATGAGCTACAACAGCAGAAGAAAACTTCAGGTTCCACTCCTGTCAGCCAGGAACAGGAATCCGAGGCTATCATTTGTATGGACGTATTGAAACTGGGACATTTGAAGATTAAAAATATAAATACAGGTTTTGTTTTTCAGACTTCAACTGTTACAAAGAGAAATAAGACCGTTTCATCATTCTGATATTTTGACTTTTGACTTAAATTTGATCAACATGAACTAAATCTCTTGACTTTCTGGCACATGATTGATGACTGATTAGATACTAACATGAACCCTAGAGTGACTATTACTGGTTATTGCTTATTGGTTAATAATCTGATGATTTTCTTCATACTGTACATTAAGTTCTGCCTAATGAGCAATTCGAAAGCCATTTATTTAAGGAAACGCTTACTCAGGAATTTGTTGTATTTCCTGATCCTCAAAGGGCCTGCTTACTTATGTATTTATTTTTATACACAGTATCTCACCAAAGTGAGTACACCCCTCACATTTCAGCAACCACTTTATTATATGTTCTTGAGTGACAGTATTATAGAAATGCAATTTGGATATACTTTAGAGAAGTCAATGTGCATACTTCCTATACTGTGGAACAGTATATAGAAGATTTACTGTCCTCTAAAAATAACTCAACCTGCAGAACCCGGAACGTCAAAACTGTGTCCAAAGTGTCAATGTTTTGTTTGAGCACCATTGTTATGTAGCACGGCCTTAATCCTCCTTGGCATGGAATTCACCAGAGCAGCACATGTTGTGCTGGGATTCTCTTAATGATATCACAGAGCTGCTGGATGTTCGACATCTACTGTAGCGCTTAGCTGAAATAACATGGGTGTACTCACTTATTTATTTTATTATTATTAATAACTAACTATACTTAAAAATCTGTTTAGAAATGACTGTCAGAAATTAAAGCGGTAAACCTACTGTACAGTAACACTTCTTATCGCTGCTTTCTTCCAGGTATTACAGTACAGGCCAAAGGTGTGAGAAATGTCATGTGTCCTGTGAGATGTGCTCAGGCCCAGGACCGGATGCCTGCACTGTGTGTGTGCCACCTCTACTGGAGGTTCAAGGAACCCGAGTGTGTGTGGATAGCTGCCCGTCCCGTTTCTACCAAAGCACACATACTTGCTGCCAGTGTCACACTAGCTGCAAGACCTGCACAGGTACAAGTTCCAGGCAACTTATTAACTACAGATAACTTTAATATACTGTATGTGTAAAGTCCTGTATCTTGGTTTAGTAATATTTTAACATTCTCTGTGAGAAGGATTGATATAAGCATCCTCATGACTCAAGCAGGGTATGAACTCATTTCATACATTACATATTGCGTCTGTAATACAGAGCTTGAGATTGATAAACTGTGAGTAATAAAAGTGAGAGAGGGGGAGCAAAACTTGTAATTACTATCTATGTTGCTATAGTAACCTATTATAATAACTCCTCTCTAACAAGCTGTCTGGTAGTTTTCTCACACCTGTTTGTACTGAAGTAGCATACGGAGGATCTGTTTTAATAGAGACTATAAACCCCTTCTGCTGTTTGCTAAATGTAAGGTAAATGAAGGTAGTATATGTACAGAGAGCACAATTGCTGTACTGAGACTAGTCCAATAACAAGTGATGACGGTTTAGTGGTCGTCATAGGTTGGTTTCTCTTGGATGATGAAACCAATCTAAAAGGCAAAAAAAAAAAAGGCAAATGAAAAACAGTGCAGTCAGTAATTACACTCAATTCAATTCAATTCAATTTAATTTTATTGTCATTGTTAAAAATAACAAGTATAGATAACAACGAGATATTATTTGGCAACATCTCCCGGCAAGTAAAAAAGTGCAACCATAGTGCAGCAAAGCACTAACCATAACGGCTATGTGAGGTAGGATATAAAGGATATGGAATATAGAAGGGGGGGGCGGGGGGGTCAAACCACGATCTTATGTGTATGTATGTATTATGTGTCCTGCATCAATGCAAAGTCCAGTTCACAGTTATCATAATGATGTATAATAAAGAATAAATAAATAAACAAATAAATAAATGGGTGCAAGATCCGAGAGGGAGGTATCTAATCATTCAGCAGCCTCACAGCAGTAATCATTACTCAGTAACCATTTTAATAGGAACACCTGTAGACCTGCATATTCATGTAAATCTTCTCTCAGCCTATCATGTCAGCAGCACTAGGTATAACATCATGCAGATATTGTATGAGATCAAAAGCTTCGGATAATGTTCACATCATCAAACTTCAGACTTCAGGAAAATGTGATCTTACTGAGACTGTTTGTGTTGGTGTATAATCGTTGCTTCCTTATAGCTACTGTAAATAAATAATAACTGTTGGTAAACTTCAAGAACTTCCTTCAATGTTCCCATCAATCATCATATCAAATGCTGTACAGTATGTGGTATTTTATAATTTTGAAATCCCCAATATTGTTCTAGAATGTAGAAAACAATCGCTGAATTAGAAGGCGTGTCTAGTTTTTTGACTGGTAATGTAGATTAAAATTACATTACCATTACTTCCCCTTATATTTACTCATAAAATGACTTATGTAATCATATCGAACAGTTTATCTTCTGTGTTTGCAGATAACACACCTCAGAGCTGTTTGACTTGTGACTGGGGCAGTATCTTACAGGAAGGAGTGTGTTATCCTCGCTGTGAAGAAGGCCGCTTTTACTCACAAAATGTGTGTACTGTGTGGGTGTGTGTGGTTGTGTGGGTGTGTGTTTTAATGCTTACTGCTTTTTTAGTAATATTGCTAGCAGTAAAAATGGTACCATGTTTGTAGTCATGTTTAAACAAACGCAATTCACATCAATAATGGTTTTATGATAACAGTATAATCTTGCGTAAGTAATGAAGGCAAACAAAGCAACACCTATATACTTCCAGAGTTTGTGATTTAATTTATTTGTGTTTATTAGGCAAATGAAAGGGCATTGTCACGGCAGCGACCGGAACATTAACGGCACTTGCCTATGTCTTCATAATAACCTTTTTTGAAAAAGCTGAAATGATCTATAATAACACAACATTTTGGCACATGCTAATGGAAATATCTGCTTAAAGTGTTAAGATGCAGTGTTTTTTAAAGGTTTGTTGATGTGCATTTGACTGACATTGAGTTGACTGTCATAACAAAACAAATGTGACCTTAACAGTAAGGAAGGGAAGTACAAGAGGCAAACAGGAAAAGAACATAATTTGGCATGCTGCAGGGTGGCATGTACATGTCATATGTGTTTATTGCAGAATTCATAAGTATGTTTGATGAAATAACATTCTAGTGTATCATCATTGTACAGTATGTAGCAGTGGTTGTCTGTGAACTTTATTTAACAGGAGGCATGTGAGGCCTGTGATCAATCCTGTAAGCACTGCTCCGGGCCTGGACCTGAGAGCTGTGTGACATGCCACACAGGTTTTGGACTGCATGCTGTAAGCCGGCACTGTGCGCGTTGCTGCCAGTCTGATGAACCAGCCAAGAACTGCTGCCTTTGTCACTCCTCTTCAGGTGGGCTCTCAGTCCAACTCTCTAACAAGAATTGTATATTTGTGACCAGGCTGTGTTTACACCTGGAATATCATTAATTAAGTGCGTAAGTTTACTCCAGTTTATTTCCAACTTTACCATTATATAGACTTTATTTGATCAACTAGTTTATAAGTAAGTAGCTTATTTGTAGGAAGCGAGTTCATTGTATTTTTGTTACATTGCGGTTTGAGTTGTTATGTTTTTACATGCATGTCTTAAACGGTACACTGTATTCAGCCATTCAGAAAAAAAACTGGTCACACTGCTGCCTGAACCTGCTAGAAGCCAGCCTGCAAAATTATGTACTTTGTCTTATGTTGTGATGCTGGTCTATCCGGTCTGTTAAAGTTTGCTTCCTTATCTGTTCTAACACACCACATTTTGGGAGCACAAATAGTTATTACTTATTGGTTGGTGGGATCTATGTCAACTTATCTACAGTACTATTACCTTTAGAGATAAGGATCTAATTCAATTTGATATGTCCAATTGAAAATAAAAATAAGTAATTAATTTTTTTTTATAATAACCTAATATAATTAACCTAATAAAGTGGCTATAAATAAATTATCAAGGAAACTCTGTCATCTATTTTTTAAACACCTGAGCAGTTGAGTGTTAAGGGCCTTGCTCAAGGGCCCAACAGGGACAACTTGGTGGTCGTGGGGTTTGAACCTGGACCTTCTGAATTGTAGGCCAACACCTTAACCACTGAGCTAATTAGACAAACATTTAAAAGTCCTAATGAATGTCACATTTTATCATAGTTTAATTTTAACATAGTATTATGTTGGGTTTAATTCTTAAGATGCTATTTTCACAGCTTTGTGTTTGGAGCCTCCAGTGTCACCACATGACCATGCTGAGGACGATGACGTGAATCTGAGGTCTCGGATATACCAGCACACGTCTGCTGCCCTGACTGCTGCATTGATCTTGGCTGTAGTCCTTACGCTGGGCATATTTGCAGTGGCACAGGCCCGTGCCAAGAAGAAGCTATGCTGGAGGCAGAGTTATGAGAGGCTGAGTGGGACCGCGGCTGCCCTTCCTAATTCATGCCCCATGCCCCATGGAGTACCCGAGCCTGAGGACAGTGGAGATGATGCAGATGTTGTGTACACGAGTCGAGATGGATCCATCTATCGCCGTTATGGTTTCATGCACAAGCCTGAGGATGAGGAGGTGGATGAAACCAATGAAAGCACACTGCTTAACCGAGCATAAAGATTACCTGGTGAGGTAATTCGCAGGATTGGCATCTAGATGGTTTCAAATTTAATACTGTAATTGTTTGATTTTTGTATAAAAAAGGAGGTAAGCATGCAACATATACACTGATCAGATATAACATTAAAACCATCCATTGTAGGTTTTTGATTCCCCTTTTGCCAAAACCGCAGCTCTGACCCCTTAATGTGTACTGTCGTGTCTGGCATCAAGACATTAGCATAAGTGGGGCCTCCATGGATCAAACTTGTTTGTTCAGCACATTCCATGGATGCTCAAAGTGATTGAAATCTGGGGAACTATTACTGTATCATGCTAAGCCCCATACTGTGGAAAGCTGTGATAAACTAGGTGTTCTGATACCTTTCTATTGTGGCCACCTTAGATTTTTTCAGCAGTCTGCACTACAACAGCTTTTCTGTTGAATGGGACCAGGCAGGGTGGCCCTTGGTCCCCACAGGCATGAAGGAGCCTTGGGTGTGCCTGATTCCCTTACCACTTTACTGGTATATAGTTGATAATCAATGTTATTCAGTCAGTGTGTTATTCAGTGGTGTTAGTGTTGTGGCTGATCGGTGTATGTTCCTTTTATTGTAAAATATGTTTTTTGTAAGCAACTCCTATAATGTACCTCTTTTGTATGTAAAATTGAGTGGTTAATTAAAAACCTTTGTAGAGTAAAAAAACTTCTAAACCTCCTTTCTCTAGAAAATCATCTGCAGCACTGAATTTCAATGAACAAAAGGAAAAATTTTATTTGGACAATCAGCCACACACCTTTTCTTCTAACAACCGTTCTATCTTCCTTGGAAAAACAAATATCAGGTTTATCAAGTCTTCCATCTGCTAAATATATGATATACATTTTAGTCTGAAGTTTACATACACGTTGGTTAAATTCATAAGCTGAGCCTTAACCCTTATACAGATTTCATGTTAAACTATATAGTTTTGCCACATCTGTATGGAGATCTACTTAATGCATGAAACAAAGAAACTTATTCAACAATTGTTTACAGGTAAATTATTAATTAATGAATGAGAAGTGTATGTTCTCTCATTGTAAAATATGTTTTATGTAAGCAGTGCCTATAATGTGCCTCATACCTCTTTTTACGTGAAAATGAGTGGTTATAAAAACCTTTGTATAGTATAAAAACGTAATTGTGTAAATACCAAGCTTCCAGTGAAATTCTCAAGGAGCTGCAAAACTAAATTTCAATGAACAAACAAAAATATTATTTGGACATCCAGCAGCACACCTTTAGGTATTTTTGTCTAACAACTGTTCTGTTTTACTTGGAAAGCAAATATCAGGTTCATCTGATATAGTTCATCAAACCATAGTTTTGCCAAGTCATCATGAAATGCATGACTTAATGCATGAAACAATTCTTTTTTCCAACAATTGTTTACAAGTGGATTAGTTCACTTATAATTCACGGTATCAGAATTCTAATGGGTGAGAAGTTCACATTCACTTAGTACCTTCAAACTTAGTGCCCCTTTTTTTGACATTGTGGAAAAATCAAAAGAAATCTGACAATACCTCATAAAAATAGTCTTGTCTCCATAAGTCTGGGTTATCCTTGGGAGCACTTTCCAAATTCTGAACGTACAGTACAATGTAAATCTGTACCAACAATACTACACAAGTATAAACACCATGGGACCACACAGCATAACGTATAGGAAGGAGATGCGGTCATTTTGGTAAAAAAAAAATTCAGATCAATCCCAGAATGACAGAAAAGGACCTTTAAATACACTGGAAGAACTGGGTACAAAAGTATATTTATCCACACTAAAACGAGATTGATATCAATATAACCTGAAAGGCTTCTTGGCAAGCAAGAAACCACTGCTCCAAAACTGCCAAAAAAGCCAGACTAATTTGCAGCTTCACATCGGGACAAGGATCTAGACATGTCCTCTAGACAGAAAGGAAGATTATATGGATACATTGAAGCATCATCTCATGATGAAGACATCAGCCAGGAAGTTAAAGCTTGGTCGCACATGGGTCTTCCAAATAGACAGTGACCTCAAGCATACCACTAAATTTGAGGCAAAACGGCTTAAGTTCAATAAAGTTGGGATATTAGTGTCCCTGATCTGTATCCATTTTTATCAAGATTTGTGGGCAGTACTGAAAAAGTATGTGTGTGTTTGTGTGTGTGTGTGTGTGTGTGAGAGAGAGAGAGAGCAAGCCTACAAGCCTACAAACTTGACTATGTTACACCAAATCTGTCAAGAGGAATGCAGTAAATTTCCAGCAACTATAGGAAGCTTGTAGGAAGGCGGCCTGAAATATTTGACCCATGTTAAACAATTACAAGGCAACGCTAACAAATATTACATAAGTGAATTTATCTGCATCTGACCCACCACAAATACGATGAAAGCTGAAATAAATCTTCTGTCTACAATTATTTTGAAATTTCAGATTCTCAGAATAAAGTAATGATCTAATATAATGTTAACTAGGATTACATGCGGAAAACTGAGTTTAAATTGAACTAAATTGTATGTAAATTTCTGACTTAAACTGTAGAATGTTCTGTTTGTAATAAAAATGTTTTTTAGATATAAATGCCTCTTTAAGATCACAATACTTCACTGATTTTCTTCTCTTTCTCCTTTTTTTATGAACAAAGTGATATCTCCTCAAAGCACAATTAAGTTGCTTTAACTTTGGGAGGCAACTCACTTACAATTTGCATAAAGAATAATAAATGCATTATCATGGCTCATCATAAAAAATGAAGAATGTGTTTAGGGCTGGGAAAGTGAGAAGGAACATGAGAAGAAAAGAGAGCAACAGAAACCAGCACAGAGAGAGAATGTAACACATCTGGTTATTTTATTTTTCTGAGTGCAGGCAGTAACATCAGGTTTTATAAACACAATTGAAAAAGTCTTGAAGTAATAAAACTTAAAATAATATATAAAATATATATATTTAAATGTATCTTTTATAATCTTTCATACACTTTTTCATTTGCCCAGCAGTCAAAATCATGAAATAACGAACAATAAACCAGATCGGTCACATTCTCTCCTCTTGTTTGTTTAAACATTCTCATTCTAAAAGTATGGATTATTTTTAGTATACCTATTGTTTTATGTATTATAAAAATATGACTTATTTTAGTATATTGTAAGGGTCACATGACTCATTGAAAAAAATTCCTTTCTTTTATTTTTCTTCTCTTTTTTTGTCTTTTTATACATAAGTGAATTAAAGAGTCTTTTTTTTTTTTTTGGATGTGTGTCCTGTTAAACTAGTCTTATTCCTGTTGAAAAACAAACAGGCTTTCAATTCTAGACAAGCCACACCTATACTGTTTGTAGATTAACTAATGTGTTCCACCAAGTCCGCCCCTTGTGCTCTGTGACTGGCCAATCATCCATTTTTACACACTTCCCCTATTTTAATGCTGCTTACTTTCTGCAATGTCACATTCACTTTTTGAGTGTCATCTGCTGGTTTCCTGAGCTGAATTTGACTTTTGATATGAACAGAAATTTTAGCTAAGAAATGGCTTTTCTGAAAAAAGGGTTTTTGAGATATCTCTCTTTTCTAACTTTTATAAGTTTTTCACTTATTTACTTTGTATTGAACTCTACAAGAAAAGACTGCTTACAGGGGGTGCGGTTGGACATGAAGCACCTGCTCAAGAACAATGTTGGAGAGCTGCAAGCATGTTCAGCCATCATCCAAGGTGACATGGGTGGAGTTGACAGCATAGACTTTGGCAAACTCCTTGCTGAGAGGAAAAGAACTTCTCCTTTTTCTGAGTCCTTCTACCTAAATGCCACGAAAGACTGCCAAGCTTTTGTCAGAGACAGAGGGTTTTTAACAGTTCCTTTGAGCAAAGAGGAAATAGACTTTCCAATTGCTTACTCCATGGTTATTCATGAGAAGATTGAGATGTTTGAGAGGCTTCTGCGTGCTGTTTACACTCCTCAGAATATCTACTGTGTACATGTGGACCAGAAGACGCCTAAAATCTTTTCTGAGGCTGTAAGAGCTATTGTGTCTTGTTTGCCCAATGTATTTGTGGCCAGTAAGTTAGAGAATGTCATTTATGCCTCCTGGTCACGAGTTCAAGCAGACATCAACTGCATGAAGGACCTTCTCAACTCTCCTGTCAGATGGAGGTATCTGCTTAACACATGCGGGGCAGATTTTCCCTTGAAAACCAATTTAGAGATGGTTCGTTCTTTGAAAAATCTCAATGGAAAGAATAGTATGGAGTCTGAAGTCACATCGGCGCACAAAAAAGCCCGCTGGGAGTACCATCATAATGTAACAACCAGTGTGACTCGAACAAACATTAAGAAGACCCCTCCACCCATCAGCACCCCTATGTACTCTGGGAATGCGTACTTTGTCGTTTCTAGAGAGTTTATAGAATATATCTTTAACAGTCCTGAGATCCAGAACTTTATGGAGTGGGAAAAGGACACATACAGTCCAGATGAGCATATGTGGGCAACACTACAGAGGATGCCTTCAGTGCCTGGCTCCAACCCACCCAATGGAAAATATGATGAGTCGGACATGCTTGCAGTCGCCAGGTTGGTCAAGTGGAGTTATCACGAGGGAAACATAAAAAATGGAGCACCATATCCACCATGCACTGGGACACATAGACATGCTGTGTGTGTTTATGGAGCAGGGGACCTGAACTGGATTTTAAAGCAAAAACATTTTTTTGCTAACAAATTTGACCCAGCAGTGGATGATATTGCCATAAAATGCATTGAGGCTTTTTTACGGTACAAAGTAATTTATGGTCAGTCTTTACGAACTATTGATAAAACAAATTTAGTTGAATAATACTGCTACCTGTTTACAGAATAATACCACTTGTGTACATTTTTACATGCTGTGCTGTACATATTACTTATATATATGTTTGAATGTAGTTATTTTAAGAAAGCATTCCATTGTTCAAAGTGTATAAACCTTAATATAGAAGTCAAACTATTAATTAGCTTTAATAGTTATTTGATTTTTGAAACTAGTCAAGCAGAAATTTGTTGCTTTACTCGTTGGTTTGCTCATTATTTATTCATTATTCAAAATTCACATTATTTAATTATTTGATAAAAGAATAAACACATCATACTTTACTCCCCTTGCATAATATGTTTAATACTAAAATTGGTAACACTGGTAACAATGTATATTAAAACAGTGTGCTATTTATGATATACCAAGTGAAATATATGATGTTAAGTTTTGTTAACAATTTTCTTGGTGTGAATTGTTGAGTTTGAAGGAAGTCTTTAAATACCTATTACAAGTAAACTAGAGCTTCATGTAAAAATACATGGAATGAGCATTAACTGCACCATGGACTTAGAAATAATTAGTTATTAACCTGTATTTCGAAAAGAACATCTAAGTTTATTACAGGAATATTCATGTATTGATTAGATACTTAGAAAGCCTTGTTTTTGCCATTACATACAATGCAATACCAGTCAAACCTTGGACACACATACTTACACATGAAGACACTGAAATTATGAAATAATTACAGATACAGAATTATGTAATAAGCAAAAAAGCGTAGACAAACAAATAACGCTTTATATTTTAGTTTGTTTAAAATAGGCAACTTCTGCGATGGCATTCTCTCAACTAGCTTCATGAGCTAGTCATTAGGAATTTGTTCATGCAGTCTTAAATGCATTCCCTTACACAGTACATGTTACAGTACACAGCTGTGTCAATCAAGTAAATAATAACTATAAAACACTTCGTTCAATGTGTAAATTCAAGTTTTGAAATTGTCTTCACTGTTCTTCTACATTGTAAAAATTAACCCAACCTGCCTTGTGGCAACAATCCAGGCTGGTGTACGTGGTGTAATGCTGTATGAAATGCTTAAATAATAGTAAATAATATTCAATCATTGCTTGAACATCAAAGCCTATTTGTGTTTTGTTTTTGACCGTGAACCTCCATTCATGGCCACAATCTACCGTCTTCTCATGAGTTCCAGCATCATAATGCACCATTATCGGAGCAAAATCCATCTCAAACTGGTTTAATGAACATGACAATAAGTTTATGGTTCTTTATTGGCCTTTCCCTGTCACTGGATCTGGATCCAATAAAGGACCTTTGGGATGTGAAAAGAGGGAAAATTTACAGAATTGCACATGATGAAAACTGAAGGAAGAGTAATATGCAATCATGTTCTTGTTGACTAAAATCTCAATGAAAGTATTGTGGAATCTTTGCAACAAAGAGTTGAAGCTGATTTGAGAGCAAAGTAAGCCCCTAACAGCATTAGTGTAGTGTGCCTAAGCGTTCAGTAAATGTATGCTACGGTAACAGAAAACTTCGTTTGTATCTCAGATTGAGGATAATTATTTTCAGTCTGGTTATTCTTCTTTGACCTCTTATCATATCATATTATTATAATTGACTAATAATTGCATGACTTCATAGGTGTTTCGAATAAAGTGCTTAATAAGTGTGCATGAAATTCTGTAGATGCTTATATAATTTCTCTGTCTGTCTGTCTGTCTGTCTGTCCAGACAAATTTTGTTACAGCCTCACATAAAGCTGGCTGGACAGAATTTAATTAAACGTTGCAAGTCCTTCGGTATTTGCCTGAAGTTAAGCCTGCACCTAAGTGAAATAAAATGGCTAGTAGTTATGAGCCAGATTATGTCACAGCAGCCAGTGTGTTTTCTTTTTTGGGAGAATATAGTGTTTTTTCCCCTCACGGTGGGCATGGCTGTACACATCACTCAACTGAACTGATATGATCAACATAATTGTTATGATGTATACACAGAGTATGCAGAAAGCATAGAAAGTACCATAATGCACCAACAAACCACCCAAATTCTCATGAAACAGTAACAAAGTCTTACTAACTGGCTTAACCTGCACCATAAAGGAAATCAAAATGTTGAGTAAAAGCACTGTTATGTTCCAGATTTAATAATATACTTTAAAATAAGCTACGTGCTCAATGTAAACAAGCACCTTTAATATTTTTCCTGTGGGAGTAATAGTGCTCATGTAGAACTTTAGAACTTTATCTAATCTTCTTTTATGATTTCTCATCTGTGATTTAATCTCCAGTTACCAGACAGGGAGTGTTTTGGCTGGCGAGAAAAACTTTACAACGTAGCAAAAACAAGGCATAAGATGCTTAACATTACAACATTTTATGTCATTGAATTAATTATCCAGACAGGGAGTTTTGCCGTACAGAAAGACAGTCAGACTTGTACTGTATGTGGGCGTCAACCTGCAATAATAATATCACTGATTAAATTCAAGCTGATCAGCTTATTTTTAGCTTTAACCTTTTATATAGTTTATATACAACTCTTTTCCCATCAATGCCAGGTACTTACACTAGTATGGTAATATAACACAAAAAAGAGATTAGGTTCAAAAGAGTCTAATCTACAAAAATATATGGTGTTAGAAACATATTGCTGAGTCTCTTGGGTGAATTACTATAATTTTACCTGAAGACTATAGGTATGCTGTTTAAGAACACTAGTCCTAATTATGATTGTGCTCTTTTTAATTGTACAATATATTTTCCATTTTAATTAATACTATATTTTTTCCCAATTTTGGAAACATTATTATCCCTATTATTCTATTATTCTCCATTATTCGCCATAGTAGTAGTAGTAATATTTACTTTCTCTACATGAGCACCCTGGAAAATTAATGAAAATCAATCTAAATGCATCCTAACAAATTTTTATTACAGTTACAATTTAGAACAGTAATCACTTCTGGTACTTTTAACAACGCAGTTAAAGACATTAGCTTTTTATTTAGATGAAGAAAAACAAAGATGTTTTTATTATTTTCATTTATAACAGAGAACAATCTATTACAATACAGTTTAAACGGGATGGTCATGAAGAGCATCACAAATAATGTTGATAGGTGGTACCAGGCTAGGTAAAAATAATAAAAGTCAAGTCTTTTATTATATTCTTTATAGGCCAACTGTATGTACTGCAAGCGATTTATAAAAATAGGTTACCTTATGTGACAGGAACCATACCTACAATCTGTGCATCTATACATACCTTTTTAAACCCACATTACAAGAGCTACAATAGTTTTTTTGTTATTTTCTAAGAGAAGTTGTGTAAACAATGACAACTGTTATTACTCCGGGTGGGTTGGACCAGCATGTAACCTGCAACGACTTTCACCTGTGACATTCAGATATTCTGCCAAAAATGTCATCAAATGGTGGTGGTCAAAAGCTACGGTATGTGCTGGCATGCAAAATGATTTAATTAAATTAATTGCCAAGATGTTCAATATACAATTGAACAAGCAAAGAACAAAATACTACAAAAGAATATTCTCAAGCTTTGAACAATGGACATTTCCAGTGATCTTTACATGTCAGCATCAACATCAACCTTTAGCTGATGAGGTTTATCAAAAGACAATCTTACAGTACAAGTAGAACTGGAATGTCATAAAGGTTGTGCGTAGATCCACTGGGTGGAGTAGACCTCATAAAATGTGAGACACACATCACGTGTGAAAAATACCTTTTGTAACCAAACACCCACTGGTCTTTTTGTGTCTCTTCAAACAACAGATGTGACATAAATCCATTGAGGCAGTTTAAAAAAAAGAATGTTCCTTCATAACATGTGAAAGACAAGTATAGTTCACAAATATCTTAGATATTAAAAGAAATATTTAAATGACCACATTTTTAATTAAATTGGAAAGACATCTCACATCACAGGGTCTGTAAACCAACAAGAAGTGAATGAAAGAATGAATTAAAGTTGTGTTCTAACCTTTTGGACTGTTGTATTGTTTTGCATAGTTTTACATAGGAGTGGCACATTTTTAGGATACAAATACAAATAATGACTATAACAAAGAAATGCTGTTGCTAAACTAAACTGTCCCAACTTTACATAGCAGATAAACAACCTGAAAAAATTATAATAATAATACACTGCCTGGCCAAAAAAGGTCCATACACTAATATTTTACTTCCCCACATTTTGCTTTGATTACAGCACACACTTACTGTACATAGCATCATTTAGATACGCCTGTGCAATGTCAACATTTATTTCCATCCAAATGTGCATTGATTTATCCCCAAGCTCTTGTATTGATGGGAGAGTCGGACTGTTGCCTAAAGTGTTCTCTAGTACATCCTTTGAAAAAAATCTGTTTATGGAAAAATATGGTCATTCGGTATATTCAGGTAGACAACCAACCGCTTTTTTTTTTTTTTTTTTTTGTGTGTGTGTACACAACATTGGTGAGCCTAGCCATAACCAACAGATCCAATCCCAGATCATAACACCGCCTGTACAGGCTTGGACAGTAGGTACTACAAGTAATGGGTGCAAAACTTAATTTGTCTCTCTTCTTACCCCATCATTCTGGAACAGGGAAAATCTGGACTGATCAGACCTCATAAACTAGCTGAACTCTATTACTCACTGCAGTAATTATGCAATGGCAGACTCATACCTATTGCTTAGTTAAATCCACGTGTCGACTTTTTTTTGGGCTGGGCAGTGTATGACGCAGAAACTCCATAATTGCACTGAAATACTAATTAACTAATTTCTGGTCATCACCATTAGACAGATATTACCAGATGCTTAACATTCTCACCTTTACCCCACTTAGTTTTCTGAGTTCTTATAGCACCTAGTGTCATGGTCTAGGTGGTGGTACTCGGGCTAGACCGGCTGATGTAGTGGGCATATAGGGTAGGCATGCATGCAGAGGGGTTATAAACAGAGTGTCTATTTACAAACAACCAATAATAAAGAACATAAACAAAGAAACCAAAACCACAAACTCGAACTATAACTAGGGCTCTTGGAGCTGACACAGGGAACTGAGGATGAGGAAACATGGAGCTGGGGTCCGTTCTTCGTACGCCGCTAACTCAGTTAGCTGGATTTGATTGTTGCGGATTTGTCCTGATCTTTGATTGTTTCGTTCTTCGAAACTCATCTCGCACTTGCTGTCATAGCAACATGTCCGTAAGCTTAAACCTGCTCGGGAGCAGGTTTATTTTAAGTAAACAGGATTTCGGCTGCGCTCCTGGCGGGTTATGATTGGTTGAAATGGCGAGATCATATCTGATTGGTTAAAGAACATGACTGTCGCGGAATGACTCACGTGGGAAAAGAAAAGTATCTTGCATGAATAAATGAACGGATGTACAGTATTTAAACAAATACAGTATCTGTATACATGTGTGTGTGTGTCTGTGATCATCATTCGTGTGTTAATCTCCGTGCGTGTCTAATATGTAACAATCCCCCGATTGCGTGTATATAAGTGGAGGCAATTTTCTCAAATCTGTCGCAGTCATGTCTTGTCCGTTTATGAGAGAGCAACCGGTTACTGAAGGATTAGACGCAGAGTTTTTTCAAATTCCTCGTGTATTGCGTGATAGACAGGATCCTTTAGCACAGCATGACAATATACTACTTCTTGTACTTCACTTTTACACTGTAAACCCGATTAAGTTGGAAAAACTCAAATTATTTGAGGTAATCAGTTACATCATATTTTTTAAGTAATGATGTTTCCAATTTTAAGAACAGAACGATCAATATTTGAATTTGTTGCAAATAAAGTCAATTCAATCCGGCGCGGGAATCGAACCGGGTGTTTCGCATGGCAGACGAGACACCAACCACTGAGCCACCAAAGCTCTTTACTCACGTATTTAATAATTTTATTTTAAATTATCTTTATTAAAGTTTGAAATTCTCCATAACCCTCTAATAAAAGCTTTTGCTCCGCTTGAGAAAAAAATTGAGCTGCTCTTTTGGCATTTCGTCAACTGTCGATGCATATCGCCTTTTAAACAAAGGCAATAACGCGCAATAATCCTAGACATCTCAATCCAGCTATATGAATCATCAACAACAGGTGTGCTCGAAGAACCGAATTAGCCGCAACGTAATTAGCACGATGATGATCTCATCTCGGATGTGTCAATTCATCTCGGATGTTTCAAGCGTCGTACGATGAACGGAGCCCTGGAGATAACTAAAGACACATAGGGGAACTAGAGAGGAGACAGAACACAGACTAGAGACGGGACCAGGGACAGGACCAGACTGGCTGGGTTAGTAGCTATATGGATACAAGGAATGAGAACCTAACCGGGTTAGTACTGATCTAGGGGACCGGAACACAAGAGGCAGGGCACCCATGAGGCTATTCCAAACTAGCGGCTAACCCTGCTAGCGGCTAAGCACTCATGGGGTTACAAACATCTAAATAGGAAAGGACACCACAGACAAAGAACAACACAAGAAGGCCGACACTGGGGATACACAGAACAGTACTTACACACGAGGAGACACAGCCTAACTAAACACTGAACAGGACAGTTCCATGAATCCATCAACACAAAGAGAACATAAAGCAAACCAAAAATAGAGCCCTCTTAAAAAAAAAAAAAAAAAAAAAAAAAACAGGTTACAAAGCACAAACCAAATATAAACTTAAAGAAACCAAAGGAATGCCCACTTGACTAGGATATACAAAACATATACACAAACAATGCTCAATCCAGTTTCCCAGAACAAACTGCTATTTATAAAAACTTTAATGAGCCACCTCAGTTCAGGTGAGCACTCATCACCTGACCGAGGTGCCTTCTAAAACTGAGTCGCCCAACAAAACTTCAAAAAACAGACAAGACAACAGTGCCCTCTAGTGGATGTCCCTAACACCTAGTGTACATGGCAAATAATTAAATCTAATAAATGTGCACAAACAAAGACAGCATACTCTGATCAGCCATGACATTACAATAAAAAAAAAAATTAAAAAAAAAAGTCCAGTCTTGTGTAGGTTCCCCTTGTGGCACCTGTGCAGTTTGGGCCCTTCATTGCCTGTCTTCTGAAAACATCTGGGAGTGTGCTGTGGTGCCTGGCATGAGGACGCTATAGCGTCCTCATGCCAGGCACAGACTGTCCAAGCCTGACTAATTAGAGATTGTTTATACATTGTTTATATACAGTGTAAAAAAATAATTGTAAGGCTTTGTAAATGAAAGAAAAAAGGTGTTTTTTTTATTACAAATAATAATTTAGTTAAAGTGAAAACTTAAAAGTATTAAGTAAAATATATATTTACTTAATTTAGACTTGCAAAAATTAAGATGGTGCAGACATGCGCACTCTTAATCCTCAGACATCATCGAGATTTGAATGCAATACGTTAAGGAAAACTATTTTTTCCTCATCATTTCATGTCAATATTGAATGCCCCCATGTTAAGTTTTTTTTAGTGACCTTATCAAAATCATTTTCTTCAAAATATAGTGTAAAACACACAGATTGTTATGTTTAGCCTTGTTTGTTTCATCATTAGATGAGTAAAAGTATTTTGAATGTATTTGAATGTAAATGGTCTTTTCCAGATTACTAATTACTACTTTTTATGTTTTCTATATTGCAGAATATATTTCTTATGTGGATCCTGTCAGCTGTATTATCTTTGCTACAGAGCACTTGGCCATGGACTTGCTGAATTTACTTGAAAGACAGATTTATTTTATAAAAAAAAATGTCATTGCACTTTACTGCTGCTTGAGCTGTTTAAATATTAAGCTTTGATCTTGTTTATATATGGGCATGTTAATTCCTTTAAATAAAGATTTTAATAAATGTGCAATCAAGAGTTATTTATTGTCACAGTACTATTTTGCCATATTGTAACAGTGATTCATTTTATTTATTTAAAATAATTAACATTGACTGAATAAAACGTGTAAAATTTACTTAAAATTGAAAATAGTTTTACTTAATTATATCAATTAATTACATCAAATCAGTAAATATATACTACTTAACATAATTTAAAGAGTGATATGTAATTATTTATTTGTTAGTTTTACTCAACTTCCTTAAGTAAATTTTACTCATTTTCACAAGTGTAAAATTTACTTGAAAAACCTGAGTGCAAAAACTTGCAAAAGAAAAATTGAGTAAATTTTACTTCTTATTTTTTCAGTGTAGTTGAGGATTCTTTGGGTGTTGTAGGTTTCAGGTTGGGCAACCCACATCACTGTGTACATACAGTACATATTGTGTAATGTATATATGTACACAGTCTTATTCATTAAGTTACAGCCCTACCAACTATGCACATTTCCCTATTCTGTGCATAGTCATGTGTGTATTTAGGAGCCACACACACATCGACACCAAATCTTACACTTCAGGCAATCAGACAGCAAACAATTTGCAAAAAGCAGAGTACCCTCATACGGTACACAAGCACACATCCTCACACCCAATCACAAAAAATGTGATGAAAAAAAACATGAAAAAAATTTGTGAACCTCCTACAGTACTATATGAAATACACTACAGGCAATTTTGAAACCACAGTCTTTAGACTGTAGAAGAAGTACCCTGAAGAAAACCATCAAGTGTGGGGAGAGCATGCAAACTCCACACACACAGTCTAGGGACAACATTCAAATCCTAATATTGGAGGTGGAAGGTGACAGTGCTAACCATTAAGCCACATAAGTGCAATCACCTTGTTCCACCAGCAAGCTCATCATGAGTGGAAAAGACAAAGAAATGGTAATCATATACAGTACAGAGAAAAAGTTTGGACACACCTTCTCATTCAAAGAGGTTGAATTTGTATTATGGCAAGAAAAAAGCAGCTAAGTAAAGAAAAAGGAGTGGCCATCATTACTTTAAGAAAACTTTGAAAGTGTCCCCAAGTGCAGTCACATCACTAGAACAACTGTTAAAAGGAGACTGTGTGAATCAGACCTTCGTGGTAGAATATCTGCTAGGAAACTACTGCTAAGGACAGGCATTTTTTCTCTAAAATTGTTGATTTCCCTATTTATGGAGACTTTTGTACACACTGCAATACTATACCACCTGTATACCTGCTGTATTTTTTTGCAGTTTCAGCCACACAGATCCAGGGCAACAGTTTCAGATAATGTTTGCATCAAAGATCAGTGATCTAAGTGACTTAAACTGTGGCATGGGTATTAGTATCAGATGGACTGGTTTATGTAGAGTTTACACAGAATGGTTTGAAAAGAATACTATATGTGTAGAGTTTCTGCAAGATGAAAAACTTTAATGAGAGAGAGATCAGATAATGAGTTTGGAAGGCTATAGAAACTCAAGTAAGCATGTTTTACTTTATAACTGTGGCGTGAAGAAATTGCATCTCAGCAGATAAAACACATGGAATCCTGAGGTCGATAAGCTACAGTACAACATCAGGGCATGAAACCCATGTCAAGTTCCAGCTATGAACAAAAATGGTTGAGCAAAAGTTGCAATGGGCACACAATTGCCCAAATTGGATAGTTGAAGATTGGAAAATGGTTACCACCAAAAGAACTATTGATGACTCAGTTTAGTTTTTTGTTTTGTTTGTTTGTTTTTCTATCTTATTAGATAGTTCTGAAATCAACATCCATTCCAGGGTCAAAGAGATCACACATTTTCTTCATTCTGATGTTTAATGTGAATCTGAAACTCTTGATCTTTAGTCGTCACGTTTGCCACATGATTGGCTGATTGAATGCGTAAATGTGCAGGTGTAAATGTTTCCTATAAAAGTGGATAGTGAGTGTACAGTATATTGTATAACTACTAGCAAGAACACTCCATCTACCATCTACTGGTCAAAGTTCAAAACTGCAGTGAATTTAAAATACAACATTCATGAAAAGTAGTAATGGATACAAAGCCAGCCTATAAACCAGTTTCAGTGAATATGATGTCAAGCTGTAAGTGAATGTCCAGGGAAAATGTCCAGGGAAGTCCATATGTATTGACATATTCGGTAAAGATTCATTGCACATGAAAAAAGGAAATGCATTTTAGAACTGGTACAATGTAAAATGTCAATCATTTTGTTTAACATTGAATCAGGTTCTACAACTGTGTAGTGCCAAATACAAGCATGAGAAAATGAAGGTAGGAGAAGATGAAAAAGGGTTCAAATGTATATAAGTACTGCACGACATATACACACACTATACAGAATATATTATGCAAACTGCAGTGGCAGGTAAAGTACTCAAACTCTGTACTTGTGTAAAAGTAGAGATATACTAGGAAAAATATTACTCCTGCTGTCCTCCAGTTACATTTGCACTTGATTGCAAGTAAAATGACTTCTACTAGTATAAATATATAAGTACTAAAGTATAATCTCACAGAATATAAATCTCATATAATATATAAGTATTAAGTATAATCTCACTGTGGTCAGATGTTCCAATCACTTCCATGGTTACAGTTGTCTAAAATCAAGCACCTAGGCATGCAGACTGCTTCTACAAACATTGTGAAAAAATGGGTCGCTCACAGAAGCTCAGTGAAGTCCAGTGTGGTACTGTGATAGGATGCCACCGGTGCAATAAGTCCAATCATCAAATTCCCTCATTACTAAATATTCCACAGTCATCTGTTAGCGGTATAACAAATTATAATACAAACAATTATAACGGGATCAGCAGATGCTGAGACGCATAATGCACAGAGGTCACCAACTTTCTACGGTGTCGCCAGCTACAGACCTCCAAACTTCAAATGACATTCAGATTAGCTCAAGAACAGTGCGTAGACAGCTTCATGTAATGGGTCTTCATGGCCGAGAAGCTGCATCCAAGTCTTATATCACCAAGTGCAATGCAAAGCATCGGATGCAGTGGTGTAAAGCACACCACCACTGGACTCTAGAGAGGTGAAGACATGTTCTCTGGACTGATGAATCATTCTTCTCTGTCTGGCAATGTATGACATCTGAAGCACAGGCATACACCCCTCATAGCCCTCCATACCCCATATATTCCCTAGGGGTATGGAGAGCTGCACCACGAGATGTTTTTAATGATAAGAGCCCTGATGCAGGGCTTTAGAGGGGGTTAACAAAATAGGCGTTTGTGAGAGTGCTTATGATACGCACGGGAAGACCTTTCCGTTTGGAGATGGCGTGGGATTATTAATTAGAAACTTGAAGGAAACAAAAGAAAATTGAAAACACAAAATAAACAGAGCTCCGCCGTCTACGCAGAATGGGTGGGGCTCTGGTAACAAAAAAAAAAAAACTTGTATTCTCTCGGGGCTTATGTCCTTACCGAGGATTTATGAGAGAGAGTTATGGTTTTATCTGTTCTGTGCACTATTAACTTCTACTGAGGTGTCCTCTCTCTTGCCGGCGTTTTAGAGAGACAGAGGCTGGGGCTTTGCCTCTGTCTTTTAACAGCACACTTTGTCTGCCTGTCTGTCTTTCATTTTTCTTTCTTTCTTTCTTTCTTTGTCTTGGGCCTGATACTTTTACCGGTGCTACCTAAATGATCACACGAAGTGCCGCGATATCAGGAAACTTTATATATATACATGCCGCCAGGTGCAGCTCATTCAGGCTGATTGCCTGACGGCGGCGTTGCCTGGCAACCGCGTGTATAAATGGCTGCGCCTTTGCCAGTTTATACGGGACTCTGCACCTCGCGCGACCCTTGTCGTTACTCTCTCATTAAAACCAAATGCCTGATATTGTGCAATTCTTCAGTTTCCTCTTAAAATCAGCTCTGACCCTTGGAGGCATACACACCCTGAAGGCGTGCTGTAGTATCGGGCACCAAGATGTTAGCAGTAGATCCTTTAAGTTATGTAAATGTTGAGGTGGGGCCTCCATGGATCAGCCTTGTTTGTCCAGCGTACCCCACCTTTTTGCAGGATGAGACCAGACGGTCTAGCTTTCCCTCTTCATGCATGTCAATTAGCCGTGGGCCACCTGGACTTTATCAATTGTCCTTTGTTTGAACATTTTTGGTGATTTCTAACCACTGCATGCCAGGAACACCCAATATGTGATTGCATTGTTGCAATCACAATCTGGCACTTATCAAACTCACTCAGATGCTTATGCTTGAGCATTTTTCCTGCTTTCAACATATCAACTCAGACTGATTATTTACTTGCTACATAAAATATCCCACCGCTTGACAATTGTCACTATTATGAGATAATCAATGTTTTTCACATCACCTGTAAATGGTTTTAAGTTTATAGCTAATCTATGTATTATATTGAACTGGATACAATAACAGTATACACATGAAACACTTTACAGGGATTTTCCAAGTTGTAGTAATTATGAATAACAGCCTATTGTTCAGAATGTTCATAAAAACAAGATAACTCAAAAATAATATCCATGTCTGGCATGAACATGAGTTTACCAATTATGAATTTTCACCCTTGCGTCATGAAACTGCTGTCCTTTGGTTAAACACCAAAATTAGCATAAAGCAATGGTACTCGTTTATTGACATTATTGCGCTTTAAACATACTACAGAATATTATGATATCACAAAAAGGTGGTACATTCATTGGTCTGATCTGTTTAACAGAAAACAATCCAATGTGCATTTATCACAATGCTTCAGTAGCGCAATGATGCAGCAACATTGTACTGAACATTTCGACAAAAATCTAATATGACAGAAAGATGACAGATGAAGGCAAGTAGCCATAGTTAGTGTTAGGCACAAGAAGGAACATTACACAACAAAGACAAAGAAGATCATAATTAAAAACTGATGTAATTCTACAGAAGCAGGAAGACCTCTTTAAACATCTTTAAAAAAAAAAAAAAAAAAAAACATGTGCATGCAGTGAGAAAATAACCTTTAATATGCACATTACAAAATTCATCAACTTGGGAGAAATTTTTAAACATCAACCTGGCCTAAAGCTGAAGGGGCGATTAAGTAAAGTGTTTCTTTAATTATTTAGTGTCAAAATTATTAGAAAAATCTTTCATCAAACTGCTTGCAAATGATAAATTGATCATCAGTCCAGCTAAAATTTAATTTACATTTTATTTAATGACTGAATCCTCAGAACCAATGAAATGAAAGAGGAACAGGAAAGAGTCAGAACACGTAAGAAGTAAAACACTTTACATTAGGAACAAAATAACCTGCCAAAACTGAGACATCAGGTTTACATTTTTTATATTTATATAAATAAGGACTCAAACTGAGTACATCACTACTTGGTGAAAAATGGTGATCCTTAAAAGCTTAGATGTAATCAAGTGTAACATTCCTCATGTACAGTAACCATAAAAAACCCTGCATTTTATACTGTACTAGTAGCTACTGGTACTTATAATCACACTGGCAAAGTGGAAGACATTTTGTGTGCTGTGAAAGTTTTACTTGCAAAGCACGACAGAAAAGAAACCCCATCCCAAACGTATGCTACAGAAAACAACACAACCTGTGACTATAACCGTAAACCTATGAAGATGGCATTCTATGTAGAATCATTCCTAAAAGGCAAAGAGGGAGAGAAGAATAATTTCCTCCAATTGTTTGCACCAAAAAACAGTAAAGTGATGCGAGATGTCAACAAATCAAAGTAACACCATAAAGGACTGTCAAAAAAGATATATATATTAATCTTTTTCCTTTATCACCATTTGTATATAAATATATATATTTAATGTAACATAGCAGAACATGCATCACCTAAGTTGAAAACTAAGTGTCTTGAACATCAAGGAACAACAGGAACTGCTGACAAGAATGACAACTAACTCAGAACGTATACATGTAAGATTATAAAAATACTTAAAGCACAGCACTGAGATTTCAACTCGTGTTTGGCACACTAATACAATAAAGAATAGAAAGTCCCACCATGAATAGGCAATTGAGTTTTGGAAGGCACCAAGTTTTTTTTTTTTTTTCATTTTCAGTTGAGAGAGACACAAAAACCCCAATAGTTTCCTCCACCTCTCATTTCCTCTTCAAATTCTTCACTCTGCACCTCCCATCTCCCCTTTGCCATGCATTTCTTGGTCAATCCTAGAGAAGAACAAAGTTACAATGTGAGTAGGGAGGATTAATCATTCAATCACATGCTTGCCATTGGTTATCTAACACTACATAAATGAGTTTCATGTTTGAAAATACATAAAAAAAAAAAAAATCAAAAGCAACAGCAGTCAAATTTTTTTCGTTTCAACATTATAACATTCAAAAACAAATCAGACAAAGCTGTTTAACAGTGAATGTTAGTTCTCAGCGGGGTGATTTTTGGATTTAAGTTAAAGTGTCTTGGTACAAACAAGCAGAGAAGGGAAACATCTGTTGATTTCTTTTTGATAATTAGACATAATTAGTTAAATTGACCCTTTTCATGTGCAGAGTATTGAGTCCTGAAAAAAACATTTATTTAAATTATATTTTGGTTCTGATTAATATCGG
The DNA here is from genome assembly GCA_011419295.1 of Clarias macrocephalus. Classification (NCBI taxonomy): domain Eukaryota; kingdom Metazoa; phylum Chordata; class Actinopteri; order Siluriformes; family Clariidae; genus Clarias; species Clarias macrocephalus. The sequence goes on from JAAGKR010001179.1 coordinate 104,527, forward strand.
CTGTTAAGAGTCAGTTACTTCATTTGAAGCAACGTGAAATCGAATGTGAATAAATTAATGTAACACAAAAAAATTAATCTGATGACTGTCACATATCACGGAATCAAAGTCACATGAAAAGGGTCTATTTCATGACATTAACTGGACCTGCTCAGACAAAATATTCAGAGTAATTATGAGCATGGAAAATCAAACAGTGCTCTTTGCATGACTGTGGTTAACCCTCGTGTGGTTCAGTTCAGTTAAAGAAGCATACAGATTATCCAGGAGGACACCCTGTTGTAATACAGGGTAAATTGGACGGTCTGTATGAAACTACACGCCTATAGATGGCTGCAAGGATAGAGCTGTTAAGAGGTGAGGCATGCAAACCAGCTGTGGAGTGTGCAATTCAGAAAAATACCTCATGTGACAGAAAACCAATAGGTACCATTTGTAACGAAAGTCCTGCTTAAAGGCGTAGTTTAGGTTGTTTTCAAGTCGTCTTAAACCAAAATTGAGGTGCAATTAAGAGAACTGAGAACTGATCTTTTGCAGACACCATGACATCACTAGTGCTGTTAACCAATGTTAGGCTACTATGTATTTTCATTGATAATTATGTTTAATTACGTATTTCAGAGTAAAAATAAAGATTACCTGATGATAACCGGATTACTTACCAGATTACCTTTGTCACGAGATAAAAGAGTAACCTAGCAATTAATAGCTTCTGTTCTGCTGATCATGTTCATATACGGTATTGTTTATTCAAAAGAGAAATAAGTGTGCAAAAAATGGACAAAAAAGTAATTCATTTGCAGAACTTTATCATAATGTGATTACCTCAGACAGTGTACAAATATGTGATTTCTCCTGGGTACGAGTACATTTGCTAGCATTCGTTAATTCAGTGCTTGAGTTGCAAATGAAACAATGTAACAAAAATATGCTGTTCTTTACTTTTCATGAAATTATATTGAAATTAGGCAGGACCATGATGGATGTCATGTGCAAAAGGTCAATAGTTCATAGTCATTATAAATTTTCCTGCTCTGCACACCATCCATCAAGATTGTTACCCGAAGCGCTAGTACAATGCAAGTAATCGGCCTAATTCCACAACCCTCGATCTGTGCAAAACGCATTTCAACGTTCACCTGAGTCTCGTATGAAGCTTCTGCAGTCCCACTGAGATAAACCGAGTTGGCCTCTTTAAAAGTCACAGTATATTTATTACAAATTAAACTCCTCTCTTACCCTGGAACTAGCCGTATGGCTAACCAGAACTAGCCATGCATGCATTTTTGCATAGAACAAGGTTTATGAAATTACTTGACTTACATTGTACTCATGTTCCAGGTGACAAACTTCATCTGTCACCTAAAAATTTTACTTTAGACCCGATTACTTACATTGTCGGTGTAGAAAGAGCAGAAAAAATTATAACCAAGACTGACTGTAATGTACTTACATGCACCACAATTAAAGACAGACTTAAGATTGAATTGAAAACACAAAATAGCCCTTTAAGACTCTATTTCTAACTATACATACCATTCACTCTACACTTTACACTGTGGAAATGAAGTCAGCATCCACATCTGTACATTTTGTTCAGAAAAAAGATGGGCAAGGTGATATACATAGTGCATCTTAATAAATAATCTTGTGGAAAGAAGTGGGTTATTTCATAATTTAATTTTAAAAAGTACAACCTATAGATTTCTATATTTATTACACATCAAATGAAATATTTCAAGATTAAATTTTCTTTAATATTGAACATTATGGCGTACAACTCATGAAAATAAAAGATAGGATGTAGTGGTGTGATATGTAACAAATAAGTTTCTTGTCTGCACTGTCACCGTTAGAGGCCCCTTTAAGGAATTCTGCAACACTGTTTTTTCCATTAATCAGTAAAGTCAGATTTCAAAAAAACAAAAACAACAACAACAACAAAAAAAAAACATACAAGCATTCAAAGCTGCATTACATATAATTAGTGAATAATTCATCATAAATGAACATGCAGTGACTGGACATGACAGTCAGCGGTTTCTCATCCAGCAGCAAACGAGACATGCGTGGTTATTTTTAATAATGCTCGTCAAAACAGTAAGGGTTAGTTTGTGCAATGCAATTGCTACGGACACATGGCAAAAGCCCTAGGGTGAGTTATACAGATACCTTTTACGTGTTTTCCTATTTTTTTCTTCATCAAACCTTAGAAGAAGGGCAGGGAGAAGGGTTAAGGTACAAGAGAGCTTCTGAATGTTTAAACAGCCAACAGCAGACAATCATACACACTACTGTCAAAGAGACATGCTGCTTTAAGCTCTTAGATGCACACAGACTTGACCTGTTAAGCTATTACAAAGTTATAAAATAATGAACTTTCAACATTTAATCAGTTATATTCCTTTTTTACCCACACCACAGGGTAAGAATTCCACCCATTCTGTTCATACCCAAGTCATAGTACAGTATATTAAAGGGTTTCCCGTATGCTATACATTCCATCACTTGGATGTTACATGGCTTGTGGATATGCTTGTTAACATTTATATCGCCATGTGCCATGAGACTCTTATTCCTCAGAATAACCAAAATGTTGTTCTTAAACTGATTTTGACTGACAATGCAATCCAAAATTCTTGCTCATCATATCTGAGCTCTTAAATAATTCATGTGCATCACAAACATAGATGCAGGCCAAATAAGCTCTTTAAGATAATAGATTTTCTAGTTCTTTATTGCTTCCTATTATTTATCCTTACATTGTCTTTTATGTTTATCTGAAATGTAAAAGTAAAAAGTAAAACAAGTCTTTATCCATCCTAACCAGCAGAGAATATCACCTGGATTATATTAGCTAGATTCCATCAACATGCACAAAGGGGCCAGAGTTGAGTCCAATTCCTTTTCCCTTATTTAAGTGGAATCCAACTCTTGACCCTTTGTGCATGCTAATGGATGATTTCCCTTATCTCATTAAAGGCTACGGCTCAGTTCCACAGACAATACACTTTAACAAGCATCAGGCTTGTAGCATTTATGGTCGAGTGGGTCTCGCTTACTGTGGTTCTGCACACTGTTAACCTGCAGAATTACTCAGACTACCAATCAGTAACCACATGTCATTGATGGACAAAGGGCACAGAACTCTCCCACTTGCAGAATAAATCCATTAAGACTGGTATATGTGGTAAATGCTCTTATTGAGTACACTAGGATCATAAACATCTTGAAGTCGCAGGAATTGCTCCCCTGTACCTATTGGGGGAAAAGGATCTTCTGAAAGTGGTTTATTAGAGTGTAGCTAAATTACAAACACCACAGGCAGACATACATGCCTATCTCAGTAAAAGAATCTTGGAGGCTTTCTTCTTTGAACGAGGTTCCAGTTAGAAAGAATGAATTTATCACCGGCAAACAATATGATGCTACTGAGGCACAGATGAGGGTAGAACCAGCTAGATCCAAGTCTAATTGTATGAACAAGCCACCCTGTGAGGAATGTATACTTTCCTGTATGCTCATGTGTATTATTGAGTGGGATGCCAGTAGAGGGAGTCTTTGCTGCTGCTACTTGTATTGTTACCATTGCACCCTCTGCAGGTTCTACAAGGATAACATTGTCTCCAAACATACCCAAGGTGAGTGGGATTACCTTTGATCATTCAGATCCAGCATTAATCAAGTGAAAACTTGGCAAGATGATTCCAGGGAAACGTTTATAACAAATGCAGGCAGTTTTTGACTGTGGGAAGGTCTTGGTGTGTTTTTGTGCACATCCAGGAAACCACGTTATACACAAATGCATTTTAATTTCCCTTGGACTACAAGATCAATTAGCCAAAAAAAAAAAAAAGGTAGAAAATATCTTTTATTAAATTCACTTACTGCTTGATGCATTCTGGTATTGATACATATTCCATCGGCACAAGCTCAGCGAGGTCTGCCAAACTGTACACATACTTTATTTTTTGGCTAAATTTGGAGCTGGAAAAGAAACAAACAAAATGAAAAGACTGAGTAGGTAAATCGTATTTTATAGATAAACCAATACAATGACATGCAAGGAGTAAGGACTAACCTTATAAAAGGTTTTGTGATGGTCAGGAGCGTGCGGATGAACCAAGAGGGATGGACAATAATCAAGGACTTCAAATTTTTTCTTAATCTATAAGCATAAGAATATGGGAAATTTCAACAACACATAGTAAAGAAATAATACAAAAGAACACAATGAAAAGTATTGTTGAAACTGTATCGTACAATTTGAGGTAAAATAAACCATGCTTATCATTACAGCATCATTAGGGCTTCTTTGGCAAAAGATTTATTATACATGTTTACCGCACATGACTAGGACATCTGATCAGATTAGGACGTTTCTAATCTGATAAGTGTTTTTAAAAAGCTTTTGAAACACAGTAACAGCTTTTTAACCCAGACAGAATGAATTAGCAAACCCCACCTCCGGTCTATCTGCTGATAGCACTTCCTCAGCCAGCCCACACTAGGCATCTTACGGCGAGAGGTGGCACCATTCAGGTACACGATCATGTAATTCTCAGCCACCAGCAGCTCCAGGGTGCCTATTACATACCTGATTCCAAGAGGAGCAATATTTTTTTATTCTTTGCATTTATGTAAAAACTCACATAATATATTCTCAAATATACTGATAAAGCATGAAAAACACATGAAAACTAGCTGCTTTTAGTTGTAAAATAATTTCAGATAAAACTAAAGTTAACTCACTTGAAAAGATTGTCCATGATGTATCTGTAGTTTGGTTGATTGCTCTCAGGCATGAAGCAAACCGCAAAGACAATAATAGCGTTCAGTCCGTCTCCGTAATAACCTACAAAAGTTGGGAGCAAGTCTGAACATAGCTAAAAACAATTCGCACGACAGAATAAATTATCAATAGCACATTAGTAGTTGTGCACAAAATACAACCCACATTCCAAAAAAGTTCAGACAGTATGGCATTTGGTAATAAAACCAAAAGATCTCTTGACTTTACACAATAGTGAAAACTATACAACAACTCATTGTTTGATGATTTACCATGTATATTTAATTGTTTGTTTTACTCATTTCAAATCTGGTTGCATCCTCCAAAAACATTGGGACAGTTGACCGTTTACCAATGTATAACATCCCCTTTCTGTTAATAACACTTTGAGCTGTAGGCACTGCTCAGCCAAAAAAAGAGGGGAAAAAAAAACACACCGGGATTTAACTAAGCAAAGAGTTAAAAGCCTTCAATTGGATAATTACTTAAGTGATGAATATGGTTCCAGGCCATCATGCCTAAAGTACAATTTGGGTGTGCTTCTGTTGTCATGTTTGTCATGTCTAGGTTCAGCAGCCTTATGTGCCCAAAAGATGTCATCTAATTACCTAAATATACTGAATGACAAGGTTTTTCCATCAATGGATTTTTTTTCTTCCCTGATGACAACGGCATATTCCAAGATAACAATGCCAGATTATCGGGCTCAAAATAGAGAAAGAGTGGTTGAAGGAGTATGAGACGTCATTTTAATACATGGACTGGCCATCTTTATCTTTATATATCTCTGAGATGTGCTGGAGAATCTTCAATCTTGAAGAGAAATTAACGTGACTCTTGAAGAGAAATTAACGTGATCCCAGAGAAAGACTGATGCTGGCTTTTGTATCTGACGCCTCTGGACAGTATTGATATATGGCTACCGTAAGCCTTAAGTTGCATTTGTAAATGAAGCCGCAACTACTCTTAACAGAGAAAGGTTTAATTAAGTGTTCCCGAGCCCACATCACGATACCGACTACAGAAGCATGGTGGTTTGTAAGATGGCTGAGGGATTTCAGCCCTGCCCTTTTCGCATTCACATTAGAAAGGTGTTCTTAAATGTCTTCATGATATGTACAGTCGTGGCCAAAAGGTTTGAGAATTACATAAATATTAGAAATTGGAAAAGTTGCTGCTTAAGTTTTTATAATAGCAATTTGCATATACTCCAGAATGTTATGAAGAGTGATCAGATGAATTGCATAGTCCTTCTTTGCCGTGAAAATGAACTTAATCCGGAAAAAAAACTTTCCACTGCATTTCATTGCTGTCATTAAAGGACCTGCTGAGATCATTTCAGTAATCGTCTTGTTAACTCAGGTGAGAATGTCGACGAGCATAAGGCAGGAGATCATTATGTCAGACTGATTGGGTTAGAATGGCAGACTTGACATGTTAAAAGGAGGGTGATGTTTGAAATCATTGTTCTTTCATTGTTAACCGTGGTGACCTGCAAAGAAACGCGTGCAGCCGTCATTGCGTTACATAAAAATGGCTTAAAGAGGATCCTAAAAAAATCCTAAAGAGGATTCAGCTGCGTGATCGGAGTGCCACCAGTGCAGAAGACACCAGTGCGAAGACTTTTGGAAGATGGCCTGGTGTCAAGACGGGCAGCAAAGAAGCCACTTCTCTCCAAAAAAAACATCAGGGACAGATTGTTGTTCTGCAAAAAGTATGGCGAATGGACTGCTGAGGACTGGAGCAGAGTCATATTCTCGGATGAAGCCTCTTTCCGATTGTTTGGGGCATATGGAAAAACGCTTGTCTGGAGAAGAAAAGGTGAACGCTACCATCAGTCCTGTGTCATGCCAACAGTTAAGCATCCTGAGACCATTAATGTGTGGGGTTGCTTCTCATCCAAGGGATTTTGCCCAAAAACACAGCCATGAATAAAGAATGGTACCAAAACACCCTCCAACAGCAACTTCTTCCAACAATCCAACAACAGTTTGGTGAAGAACAATGCATTTTCCAGCATGATGGAGCACCGTGCCATAAGGCAAAAGTGGTAACTAAGTGGCTCCGGGACCAAAATGTTGAAATTTTGGGTCCATAGCCTGGAAACTCCCAGTTCTTAATCCCATCGAGATCGTGTGGTCAATCCTCAAAAGACGAGTGGACAAACAAAACCCACTAATTCTGACAAACTCCAAGAATTGATTCTGAAAGAATGGGTTGCTATCAGTCAGGATTTAACCCAGAAGTTAACTAAGAGCAGCCCAGTCGAATTGCAGAGGTCCTGAAAAAGAAGGGCCAACACTGCAAATACTGACTCTTTCATGTCATGTAATGTACATGTCATGTAATTGTCGATAAAAGCCTTTGAACCGTATGAAGTGCTTGTAATTATATTTCAGGACATCACAGAAACAACTGAAACAAAGATCTAAAAGCAGTTTAGCAGCAAACTTTGTGAAAACTAATATTTGTGTCATTCTCAAAACTTTTGGCCACGACTGTACAAACATAGGGGAATGTTATCAAGAAAGTACTGGATAATTTGATGATGCATCTGTTGGCAAATCGCAGTCAGTGATCTTCAGTGGCCTTCCTATTCACCGTATCTAAACTGAATCGACAAGATTTCGGCAGATTCTAAAACCCCTGAAAACCTGCTAACCTGAATACTGCTACCCTCACCAACCCAGCATTAGTACAGCGTTAATAATAAAGTGCTCCATGAAGGCATTTGTAAGAGAAGAAGAATAAAGAAATTTGATAAATAAATGCATAATTGAATTCAATTATTCCCAACAGTAATTTATTTAGCCAGGTTTTATTACTGACCTCCATGGCTGATGACTCTTTTGTAGGGCTCAATGGCCCTCATATCGACCCGGTGGTCCTGCTCTCCAATACGGAAGACCCTCCAGCGCCGGCCATCATCCCGCTCCTCATAGGCTGAATATTCATTAACTGATTCCACTCCTTTTTGCAGCATGTCAGTGCTTTTGGGTTTTGGGAGATCATCTGAAAGCCAGAATAAAAAAGTCAGAGACAATGGGTGCATTGGTTTTTACCTGTAGATGTTTTTCCTGTAGTTACTCCTTCTTAATAAACCACTGCTTCTATTATTCAATCTACTACTGTACAAACACACAAACAACCAGTATAAACCTACTGATATTAATGACAGATTTTCCTTTAAAGACTGCTGTACATGACAGAATTTTTCATATTTGGTCTTTGAAAAACAGACAGATCCAAAGCCAACTGTTATTATGAACTTGCAGTATTCACTGAAATTTACTGGATGATTCACGGATACTGATTAGCAACCATGCAACAGTGATACATTCTGATAATAACATGGCGGGAAAAAAATCAGTATGGACCATTGACTGGACTAGAAATCACTCAAAGTGCTTAATCATTCCACAGGTATGTGTAAAAGAAATAATAATAAAAAAAAAAAATAATAAGAAATAATTAATAAACAATTAACAGGAATGTGCAAAAATCAGCTTGGTATGGATTTGGCATGAACAGTCACCCAGGGAACCTTACCACAGAGGGCAGGCCAGAGGCCTACTCCCAACCACTAGGAGGAAAGAATCCATCCAGGACAGTGTCAGCAGAGTGGAAACACAAAACAAGAACACTGTTTAACCAAGAGGTCATGTATAAGGGCTTCTTGGACTCACTATCCTGGTGAGAGACCACTTGAGAAGGAATGCCCAAGAGCTTAGAGTCATACCTACTATAAAGCTAACTTGGGGCAATCAAGTATTTTAGGAATTCAAGTATCTTTTTTTTTTTTTTTTAATCTGTTGTTAGGAATTATAAAAGTGAATCTTACAATACAGCAGAATCTTACCTTCCCATTCAAATTCATTGCTGTTGTCTGACGGGGTGTCCATGCCATCCAGATCTAACTCTGTGCTTTCATCCAGTTCATCAGAATGCAGGGAGCCCTCACTGCGATCAAGGTTCAAGCTGATATCTGGGGCCAACAGTCTTTTCTTTCTGCTCTTCCCCTTGTTCGATTCATACTGTGGAGCTACAGAATAATAAGGATTCTTAATATTACACCTTACAAGATTTATATTTTGTTATTTATTAAAATAAACATCTATTTTTTTGTTTTAATCAAATCTTTTAAAGTGATGCAAATATGCCCCCCCCCAAGCTTTTTAGTTTAGGTGTTGGAATGTTCACAATGCTATGTTTTCAAATTATTCATGAATTTCCCAATAAGTGACATTAAATTACCTTAAACATGACTATTATTCCATGCACATTATGATTACTTGTTTTGGTATGGCTTGTCTTCATGACAATATGAAGCTAAACATTCAAATATATACAGACTATATTCTAAACATGTGGAAAGTTTCAGATCTTGCTTTAAGGCATGTGCATTTATTATTTGTGGTTTATCTTGCACATCTCTTAATTCTAGAAAGGTCACCCTTTAAATAAATAAAAAAATACTTTACTTGCTTACATTTCAGGCATTTAATGGCTATCTCGTGTTTGGGACACATATGCTTTAATACAACTTTAGGAAAAATGTGTTTCACAAATCCAAATCAACTGCTTAGTCATTCCCTGTCCTCTTAAGCTTTCTGTTGCTTAGATAATGCTTATCAAAAGGCTGCTTGCTAATATGAATGGTTATCTACTCTTAACAAAGTACATCAATATGAATCCTGATTCAGTGGGGAAAGTGATAAACTGATCTCAACATTCAACCTGATGCAATATCATGACCGAAGTTGCATTATATGTTATAAAAATTGTCTGACGTTTACGGAGTCAGCTGGTGTTAATAAAGTGGCTTTGTTAGAGGTACATTAGTGTTTCCTAAATTTGCACTCTTGAAAAATTACATGTATGGTATTTAATTTTTGCACCATCCCTATCTTCAAAATAATGCATTAGTCAAAAAATAATTCTTCCAGTATATCTGTGGCCCATACCAGAATCTTCCTCTTCAGATGTGTGGGTGAAGAGATGTTCATCAGGATGAAGTTCCCCTTCTTCAGGTAGTGGTCTTCAAATTTAGTGAAAAAATTATTTGTTTAAAAAATATTTAACATATAGGGCTTCACAAAGAGTTCCCATATACTGCTACTTAGTATTGTACTACATGAATAAAATTTTTAAAAAATCTACTCCAAATATAATCAAGCATCACAAAATTGACAGAATCATTGGGAAAAAAACCCTTGATTTATCATTTAGTACTTAATTACCTGGGGAAGTCCTCATCCTGCCACTCCTCTTTAAACTCCATTCCTTCCATTCGCAATCGAGCTTCTGTAGTGCTGGCTGACTCCTGTTGTTCATAACTATAACATAAAAGACAAAATTAAATACAATCAATATCTTGGCAGCAATCTTAGTTTTGACGAGAGACTGGGTGCCTTGAAACCAAAGCTTTTGCTGGGTTCAGTGTCTGTTTTCCAGGCATCAGTATCTTTTAGCAGGTTATTCATAACTAAACTAGGCTTGCTACTGTATGCATAGTATCTGTAAGTGCAGTTGCAAAACTGGGACAAAAAGGTACAAACTCTTTGAAGGCTGAACAATATAAAGGGAGTACACCAAAGAATAATAAAAACTTCCACAGCTCTTCATGAAAAAGTGGCATAACAGATAATGAGAATCTACCAATTAACCCTTTATCACTTTAATTGATGAAAGACCTGACGGGGGAAATTTAACTGCATGGTTGCAGTCTGCAATGTGTTTACGTAAGTGTAGCAGTTACAAAATATGATTCAAATATTCTGACTTTTTGCTGTTTGGGATTAAAACAATGATGATTACAGTAGCCTATTTTGTAGGATGAAGTGTTGTAAGCATTGAATAATAAAAACTTCAGTTTATGTGTACATTATATGGTGGAGGAAACTGTAAATCATATCATAATAACAATTAGTTCTGACCAAGCAATCTTAATTAACAAAAGGCATTTCATGAGTGGTGATAATAGACGGTTAACAACATGCATCATTCCACATCCCAGGTGTTCTAATAACTGTGCAGTACGCTAACTCTGTGCTGTTTTGTTTACACTTATGAAGAGCTAGCTAACTACCTCCTAACACAAACCTGAATCCCAAATTCACATTACAAATGATTGTACACCTTACATAGCACACTAGTTTTCCTTTTAATCTATCTGGAATTTAACATAGTTGATATTAAATAAGTGGAAAAAGTGAAAATATAAAGAAAAACTTCTGAGATGTACAGGACTGTCCACCACCTCCAAGATATATTCTCCTTACTTTTTGGCTACATAGTACAGATAATATTTTAAAACTACTCTCACCCCTTTTATTTACACAAAAATTTAGATGCTCTCCATCAGTCGCAGTTAGTTAGTTCCGTCATTCAAGTAAGGATATGTGGTGGCCAAGTAAACTAACTAGTTATACAAACAAATCACAATCTGTTGATAATAAATTGCTTGTTGAGTAAAAGATACATCACACGCGAGTGCTGTTGCACTGGTTATCAGCAAGGTTGTTATGTAGCCATAGACAGCCGTGCTGATAAGCAGTGAAACAGCAATCCCTCATTAAGTAAATGGTGAGGGAAATAATAAGAAATCACAAAATGCTTTGATCTTCTGCTTTCATTAAATGGTAAAATGGACTAAATGATTTACGAGAACTGTTCATCCTGTGTATACTATATGTATGATCATTAAAGTCAATCGTGTTTTTATTCATTGGACATTTGCCACAAAATATATCTTAATATAATTTTGACAAACAAATACAACAAATAACAAGGAGTACAATTGTACAAATTTCCTTTTTTCTTTTTTTAGAAATTGTTACAAATCATATATTAAAGGAGGACTTCATATAGCACATCAAAGATGTCCCTTAGATGTGAGGATGAAAAAACACAAACACTGTCTCACTGTCTCACAAAGCTAATTACCATGCCATCCATGTGCGCTATCGAGTAAACCTCCATTCCTAGTAGCAAGTAAAATAAAGCTAATTAATTAACATTTAACCACACGCCACCTTTAAGTTCATATTCTCCTGGTAAGTCTATATTTTTCCTCATCTTCATAGAGAATAGCAACTCAGCAAAAGCATACGACAATTTCATCATTTGTTTGTCAAACCATCAGAACATCTGACTTGTTGGAGGTCTGATTTCCTTATTTCAGATCCACTGAAGAAATGAGATATATCAGATAATATATATTAATAATATACATTAACCTAAAAGAACGGAGAGACTAAAATGCACAGAATGCACAAAAAAAATCTCTTTTGGTTATAAAATCTTATCTGGAATGATTTTTCTCCTCCTGTACTTCACAGGCTGACTGCTTGATGCTGCTGTGCACGGTAGGGTGAGCCAAAAGTCAGAAGATAATGACAGTTCTTGGCATTTGCATAACACACCTGATGACATAATGTGATAAAGTAATTGTCTTATGCATTACTATAATCTAGTTTTTCCAGTATGATCAGTTGACTTTCCAGTATGATAACTAAATAGCTTCCTATACTAAAGAACACTATATTACATTCACACCATATGTCATGGTATCTTTCTAGAGCAGAGGTTCACCAGATTATCCTGTCCTGCAGTTTAGTGGTTTTCCTGCTTCGACAGCTAACCAGTAGCATTTCCCAAGTTGAGGTGGGTGTATCAGAACAGGGAAATCCATAATATTTTCATGTACATTCATTGTTTTTAAATATGAAAAGTAGGGCTGCATGATCTTACCAAAAGTGATCGTGCCATTTTATTTCAAACTTTTTCTTAAAAATAGAATTATCTAATTAAGTGGATGTGCCAATATTTATTTATCACCCCAAAATAATAAATAAAACCCCCAAAACAAGAAACTCTACATAAATTCCTGACCATGTGTATATTACCTGTAATAAGTTTTAGCCTTTTGTGGTTAAGTGCACAGTGTAATTTAGATTTTTTGTGATTAATTGTGCAGCACTAATGTAACATCTGATTATAAAAAATTTATATTTCAGGCGGCACTGTGGCCTTGCTCTTAGAGGGTCAGGGGTTCGAATTCCACCTTAGGATCCGTGGGTAGAGTTTACATGTTCTCCCCGTGCTTGGTGGGTTTCCACCGGTTTCCACCCACACTCCAAAGTCATGCCCATTAGGCTAATTGTTGTTTCTAAATTGCCTGCATTTGTACGAGTACGAGTAAGTACGTGTGCGTGCTTGTGTACCCTGCAATGGGTTGGTACCCCATACGAGTGTACTCTGCTTTGTGACCCGAGTCCTATGGCATAGGCTCCGGCCTTCCTTGACACTTTACAGGATAAGTGGTATAAGGAATGAATAAGAGAGAGTTGTGTTTTCCATCATTACTGTTAATTATTGTCTTGTTTACCTAACTCGTACTGTTTTTTTTTCACTTACTGTTTGTTGTACTCTAACTGTACATATTACTTTATATTTTAATCCTTTTGGTTTATGCTGACAGTAGCTCTTGTATTTACATTTATCCGAGACTCACAATTTAGCATCATGTCTTGACATACTGTGCTAATGATTAATAAAGTCCTTTTGACTTGTATGCGATTGTGACATACTATAGTTATACTTCAATACTTATAGTAATAGCATCAGCTTGGGAATTACATCCATGTTAAAAGGGAGTTTGGAAGGTTTCATCATTGTTATTATTATTATTATTATTATTATTATTATTATTATTATTAATAAATGATGATGCACTCCACAATCAATTTAGAATTTACATAAATGTAGTTTTCTATGCAATTAAAAATATCCAAAATTCACTCATCACCTGAAGCAATCATGGAACAGACTCAATGAGACTGGAGTAGTCTTTTTCTCTTGTTCAGTTTCAGTGAGTTTGTGCCCATGACAGCTTCAGGTTCCTCTTCTTGGCATACAAGACAGGAACTTGATGTGGTCTTTGCTGTTATAGCACAAACACCTCAAGGTTTGATGCGTTGTGCATGTTTACTGTGAATAGTTTTTGTTGCTCGCTGTAGTTGTAAAGAGTGATTATTTAAGTTACTATAGACTTCCTGTAAACTCGAAGCAGTCTGGTCATTCTCATCTCTCTCTCAACAAGGTGCATCAGACTGCAGACCCTCACAAGGTGCTTTTGGGTTTTTGCACCATTCTGTGTCAACTCTCAAAACTTTTGTGTATGAAATTCCATGGAGATCAGCAGTTTCTAAAATACTTAAACCAACAACCATGCCATGGTTAAAGCCCTTTTCTTTATTTTGGTGATTGATGTGAACATTAACTAAATTGTTCTATTGTAGCTCTTGTTCTGTATCTGCATAATGTGTATTCGGCTGTTGACTCATTACAGGCTAATTAGAAAAATAATGATCAAAACAAGCATTCCTATTAAAGTTGATAAATGTATATACACACACAAACCAAATTATTATAGTGTATAATTATTATTATGGGGAAAATTATTATTATTATAGTGATTATTTTCACACTGACTGAAACTAAATAAATGTGAGTTCATGCATGTATAAAGAAGTGGAGAGCAGTTCAAAAAGATGTGGTGTGGCTGGCCTCATGTGACTCACAGGAAACAATCGCCTTCTTCCTTTGTCATGTGATGGGAAAACCTAACTGGTGAGTGGGAAATGGCCAAGACAATATAAATGTAACTGAACCGAAGTCCACCTACTTGTTGAGGGATACATGTGGTGTACTATGACTTCCTGAATCACTCTGGTACAAATTTGAAACCAAAATTATTTTATTGTTGATGAACATGATAAAGTTTAGAGTAATTGTACTGTGGAGTCCAGAGACTGCCAAAGATCCATGATGGATATATACTCTCAGAAAATACCAGCATTAATGTATATGTGACAAACATAAATTTAAAAGCACTTCTCATTCATACATACATACTTCTTAAAAGGTACACAAATTACATCCAAACTTCAACAACTCAAAAACATGTACATACTCGTATGAATGATGGGGAGGAAAAAACGATTTGGATATGAATCACGATTATTTAGTGTGCCAATTTATATTTCGCCACATTGACTCCAAAATTTACGGAATTGGGCATTTTTCAGCTCAATCAGCCATGACTGCATTGTATTTAATCGATTCTGTACTAAGTGCATGAACATCTGAGTGGTGCAAAAGAAGCGGAATTTTAAGGCTTTACATTATTCAAGTTGTGTGTGTTAAAAAGCTGCAAATCAGCCTTTTTCTCCAAACTCCGCAAGCTAATTAGTCTTAAAGCATGCTCAGTACTCACTCTTACACCAGTCTCAAAACATAAGGAGTGCTAATTAGTCTCAAAACACTAATAGTATGCTTTACTGAGAACTTTATTTTAGTTAAGAGAGTCTTTTATTAAAGGCACAAACAAAAAGTGGGGGGGAAAGAGGTGTATTGAAGTGAATACACACAGGGTGAAAGTGGAACAGGTATATAGACAAAAGTATTTGGCCAAACCCGTCAATAAAATTGTACCCAAATACTGTACATATCCCTTTGTAAATACATTGTCCCTGGTGATCTAGGCCTCTGGGCTCTCACCGCCGCGGCCCTGGTTCGATTCCCGATCAGGGAAGTAACTTTGGTAGGGGCAGGGGTATCTCAGAGGGCTAAAGCACTGAGTAACTTATTGGAAGGGCAGTGGCTCGAGCCCCAGTTCCACCAGGTTGCCATTTCGCAAGACCCTGAACCCTATCTGCTCCAGGGGCGTTGTATCATGGTTGACCCTGAGATCCGACCCCAATTACGTTGGGATATGCAAATAAAAAAACTTCACTGTGCAGTAATGTACATGTGACAAACAAAGGCTTATCTTATATACTTCTATATGGAGTTGGTCCACTGTTTGCAGCTAGAACAGCTTCCACTCTTGTTAAAATGCTCTTCACAAGATTTTGATGTGTTCCTGTGGGAATTCGTACCCAGGATTTATGAGGTCAGGCACTGATGTTGGACGAGAAGGACTGGCTCGCAGTTCATCCCAAAGGTGCTCGATGACGTTGAGGTCAGGGCTCTGTGCGGGCCAGTCAAGTTCTTCCACACAGAACTCATCAAATCATGTCTTTATAGTCCTTGCTTTGTGCACTGAGGCCCTGTCAGGTTGGAATAGAGAAGGTCCTTCCCCAAACTGTTACAACAAAGTTGGAAGCATGGCATTGTCCAAGATGCCTTGGTATGCTGAAGCATCAAGATTGCCCATCATTATGGTAAAGGGGGCTGATTGAAACACCTGAATAACAGGTTTGGCCAAATATTTTTGTCCACACAGTGTAGATGAGGTGAGTGACTTTCTTACCTGCCGTTATGTTCCTGTGCTGAGTGCTGAACACTGACCGGAGCGCTGCTATCTGTGCGTGTCGCCTCCTGCCTTTTCCCTTTGTGCGAACTTTCTTCTTGCTCTCCTTCTGTTTGTTGCGGACTGGATGAGACGGCTTGATCGCCATTTCCCGCAGAACTCATGGCCTCTGTGGGTGCGCCGTGCTCCGTCACTGCGTGTTCATCGCTTCCTCGTTCAGCAACGCGACTCGACTTGTTTTTCAGCGTCGAACTGACTCTGGGTGTGTCTGACTCCCCGCTGCTCTTTTTACCAACCGGGAGGTTTGTGTCAGTCTGTTTCAGGCTCCCTTCACTCTCGGTCACATCTGTAGCCATGAGCGAGTCGGGTCAAAGAGTAAACACTTGGCGAACGAGAAGAGCAGAAGTGCAGGAAGCTCCACCAAAACAATCCAGTGTGACCAGCTAGCTTAGCCTAGCTAACTCGAATCAGTCTGGGAAAAAATTCTTCAGCTCGGCCTAGCAGCTACCCGGCTAACACTGATACAAACAGCACACATTTACAATTAACTTATTCGGAATGATCAGCCGACATGTTCAGCTGTGCTGTACTCGGAGTCTAGCGCAGCTCCAGTGTCCGGCTTTGTTGCGTTACCTCTCCGTCTCTTCCTTCCTGCACTAGAAATGTTGTTGACTCCGCTCCAAGCAGTCGGCTAGTTCCCGAGTTCACCGCTGACAGACACACTGTTAAAGCTAACTGAACTGCGAGCTCTCCGAGACCCATGCGGTGAAAATATTAACTGGATTCAACGAATAATTTCCAATCCTTAAGACATTATTCACTGCAGGACAGAACATGAGCCGCTCTGACACTCTGTCTCTCAGTTACATGACGAGCGCAGAGTCTATCTAAAAGGAGCGACAGCAAAAGTGTGCAGGGTTTACTTCAAAATAAAAGTCATAGTGTAAAAGTGATAAGTCATTCATTCATTCATCCCCTTATCCTGTACAGCATAGGCTCTGTAAACCGTCAAGAAAAATCTTCTCCAAGAGGTCACAATTTTATGTTTGTATTAGGATTCAGATCATTCCAGTCATTGTAGGGAATTTAAAATGTACATAGCATTTCAATAATAATAATAATAATAATAATAATAATAATAATTATTATTATTATTATTTTAGCAATATACACACAGTATTTATTCAGGGGGCACTGGTGGCAAGACCTGCAACCTTGTATTTGTATAGAATATAAAAACAATTTTTTATCACTCTTTAATGAATCTTTATTTGCATGCTGCAGGGCTGTAATTGAATGTGAAAGGGCCCGGATTGCCAGGTCATACCAGGCTCTCAGTTTGGGTAATTTACATGCCCTCGGTTTAGTTTTCATAGTCTACTCCCCTCCATAGAAGCCCGGTACCATTATTTAAAGACTAATGCTTTAATATAGAGATTTACTGAATAAATGTTACCACCTCACTACTTAAACTTACACTGTGTAAAGCTTAAATAGTTTTAAATAGTTTCTGTTGATTAGTTTTTTTCAAAGAGAAGTTATACTCAATTTACAGAGAGTAGGTTATGGAAAAGTGAGAAGTGCCAATACAGTACTGTGCAAAAGTCTCAGGTACATGAAAGTAACTGATATAGAGCAAGGATGTCCTAAAAAAAATATTACATGTTGAAAAAAAATTGCTTTGTACAAAGCTTATCTTTGACACTGGAGACTTCCAAATCATGGCATGTCATTTTGCAAAAATGCCTGAGAACAAGCAGCCTTCTTCATCTAACGTTTTAGTTTTGCAGGCCAGCAGTTATCTACAGTAACAACTAAATCCAGCAAAAATATTCAAACTAATGAACAGCCATGTATGAGTAATAAATAAATAAATAAATCGTAAAAGCAACGATAGCCAGACATCCCTTTGATCACCATGTATAATCTATTCTGCAGATAATGTTTAATCATTTCAATTAACCAGGATGATGATTCCCTTATAAGATACTGATATATTCATTCTCGTTACTGTATCTGTATAAATAACAGAAAGGGTTTGTCTGTGCATTGGTCTGAACTCGCTTTTTCAATAATATTTTTATGTTTCATACATTGGAGGCCCTGAAACCAGAAAAATTCTGTCCTGACATACAGACATACAGACATACAGACATACAGACACAGCATCACGCAAAACTGCCTGAATTTTATGAAACTTTGCAGTACCTAGGTATCTGTCTGTACCAAGAATAAAATCAAAATGTTGAGTAACAGCAATGTTATGAACAAAATGTACAGAACAGTTGTATGTGCCGGATTTAATAATCTACTTCAAAATAAGCTACTAATGAGTGACAATGTAAACAAACCAATGGATATTAATTAGAAAAGGTAAACTAAATAGTTTTACTGGGATCAGTTAATAGTTTCATCGCTGAACATCACTGAATTTCACAATAAGTGAATTGTGAAATAATTTTTTAGACGAAACTGAATCTTTATTGATCTACTTTTTCAATTTATCATTTTGATTCACTCTCCGATTACCGAACAGGGAGTACATCTGGCTGATGACAAAAGAAGTACAAATTAACGTAAACAAATTAACGTAAATGTGTAGACATAAACTTTTCTATATCCTCTCTTTCTCAAAATCATGCAAGTACATTTTGCTAAATTTCCTAATATTTATCCACCAGTCTAGTGGAAACCAATACCATAATAATGCCACACCAAACAAAATTTTGTAAAATGACAATTTAAAAAAGGGGTTCATCTTTGTAGAATGCTGACATGTACATGGGCTTCAACCTGAAATAATAATAATAATAATAATAATAATAATAATAATAATAATAATAATAATAATATCAGTGATTATATTAGACCAGATCATCTTATTTTTAGCTTTAATCTCATAACTATTTCTACAAACTTGTTTGCCATCAGTGATGAGTACTTACGCTAGTATATAGTAAAATAATATGATTGGTGTGGCCTGTGAGCCTTGAGTAGTTTGTCGTTCCCAAAAATCCAGTGTGAAACTCCACTGCCCTCTGAACATCTACTGCTATTCTTCAACTGGCAAAAATTTGATAACAAAATGTACAGAACAGTTGTGTGTTTTTTTTTACTCATTTACATTTTAATCATAATAATTTTAAAAAAGATCCATTATTATTTCACATCAACAAAAATATAAATTCTGTATCTGTCTAACTCCGGCTATTAAGTGAGCGCAATGTGCTATTTATTAAGACCTTGATATACAGACAACTGAACATGAATTTATAACTTCAAACACTTCACCTCTAAATGAGGTTGAAAAACCCTCTGAATAAATTAAAAGACGGATGGACGGAATGGACTTGAGCCCAGAAGTCAGCGGGCCAGACCCTTTGGCAATGCATGTCCATGAGTTGGGGCTGAGATTCTGGGGAGAAGCTCCTGCCAGAAGTGCCAGCTACGGAATTTATATGGATTAAATTATTCTACTGTAAACTTATAATTCCTATAACATTTTGCATATCTGTGAAGATTCCTAGTCATCCAGACAGAGCCAGTCCAAGGCATAAGCGAACTAAGCGGCTGCTTAGGGCCCCCTTGGCCACTAGGTCAATGGAAAATGGTAATTATGAAAAAAAAACGTAGTATTTACATAACAGTATTAACCGTATTAAAATTAATAAAAGTAGTAAATAAACAACAACAACAATGCAATATTAAACAAACAAAAGTCAAAAAGCAATATTATGGTAACCGGCTGCAGGATGCAATCACAGTCAGACTGTGACTAATGTTAGCTGGCTAGTTAATTCAACAGTCTAGGTAGCCTAACTTCTTGTTTTAGGAAAGTTCATGTTTGAGTAAACATCTTTAAATAGACTTGACATCTTAATATATTTTAACCTAACAAATTACTATGATAGTTTTAGATTGAAGTGTTTGTCTTCTGTGTAAATTTACTTTTCTGGATATATTTTTTGTAATAAAAATAAGCTTCTGTTTCATAAACTGTTACTGATGACAGCTTAACATTATTTACATTAGCCTACCTATGGGCTCTTTGCTATTATATTCCAATATCATTATGCCTTAATTTAGCTAGTTACAGAGTAACATATAGGTGTTGTTTTATGTGTACAGATGGTTTGCTGCTGTGTTTAATAATTTATGTTGTTAAAATAGCGTTTTGTTCCATGAGCTATACTCTTATTAAACTTCACTAGGAGCACTGTTAAAATATTTTGGAGGTGGTGCACAACCAACTGATAGATTTATACTGTGCAAATAATCAAGCATTGACAATAGTCAATCCCCAAATAAAATTCTGCTTAGTTAACAGAAAGATGCTGTTCAGTAGCAACTGGTGAAGTCTTTCAGTTAAGAGGTGAAACTTCCAGTTGCTTGATATGTTAGGAGCATGGTAAAGTTATCTGATTTTTCTGGAGTTCCTTAGTATTATGCCAAGCTGAAAAAAGAGGGAATAATAACAAGTAAAATACAAACATACAGCAGGGGGCAGTAGCGAGACGCCAGCTGTCATGAACCGCTAATGAAACAGAAGAGCAAGACGAATCAACCTACACTTGTGCAAAGTTAATGGACTCTGCCTGCGCGCGTTACATTTTGTTCGTTTTGACCGAGGGAGGTCAACACCCGAAAAAGGTAAGATTTTTCCTCAGATAATTGTTTTTTTTTCCCCCTCACACACACACACACACACACACACACACACACATATGGTATTTAACTTTGGCCTGCTTCTGTAGTTTTAGAGAGGCTGAAGTTGAAGTTAACTGAAGTTACCCAGCTAACGGATTTAGCCACGTGTCACAGGTCGTTCCACTGCATATCTTTCCATTATTTGGCGAAAAGTAGATAAGTATATATATCAGAAGTAACGGTACCGATGGGCTCTTCTGAATATCACAATATCCATTTAGCCTTCATAAATGATAAGATAAAGCTACTATTAGATGGCTCAGATCACGGTGTACTTAGCAAAGTGTTTTCAAGTCTATGAGAAATCAGTCTGGACCAAAAGTTAGTGATCAAATACTAAACAACATTTACAGGGAAAAATGCAAACAGGATCTTTGGAATTCTGTATTAGTCTAGTGATTTCATTTTTTCTTTTTTGTGTGTGTGTAACAATAGGATACAGAAGGCCATGCTGCAGAGAGGGATCTTGAACATGTTGTATTTGGCTTCTACAGCATCAGTGTTGAGGGAGGTGATGCCACGACCCCTCCAGTGGTTGAAGTGCTTCACGATTTGGGAGACATCACTACTGCATGTGCGCTCTTAATAGGTCTAATATATGCAATGAACCTCAGGAACTGAAAACATTCTTTGAGGTACTGCAGAGGATCTTCCTCCAGCTGGATGCTACCAGACTGTCATCAAAGGTACAGATCCTTAAAAACAAACTTTGAGTAAACCAACATTGAGCACTATTTTGTTAATATGGTAAATTAAGTAATGTTTAAAAAAACACAATTTTCCTCCCCCTTTAAATGTGTCAAAGTTGACAGGAGTGTTGGGGGGGAAAAATAGAATATGTTGCATATTGTGTAAAGTATGTCTTTTGTTTTGTTGTACTATAATATTCTCAATTTTTCGATTTCTGTGCTGCATTTCAAACGGTGCCAATTGTTATTAAGATACTTGACAGTAATCTTGTTGTGAATAAAGACCCTTACAAATGTTAGTTGAGTTTAACTGTGGAACATGTTGACAAGAAAAAAATGTATTAAACCCAACATTTTAGTGTGTGAATTAGAATGTTAGTGTTTTATGAAAGTATGCTACCTGTTATAAGTTGTTCCCTAATAAAAAAGGATGAATTACATATTTACTGCCTCTGGAGTTGTCTTTAAGAGTCACTAAAGCATGGGAAAATAGGGCTGGTATACATTATGGTATAACATATAGTTGTAGTAACATAAGTAGCACAAAAAACTTGTTAGACTTGTCAATAATAATGGAGTATCATTGACATAATTAAATTACATTACAATTACAGTAAATGATAAAGATTATGTTAAGTAAACATGATTCTTTCACACAAGTTTAACATCAATTAAAATTTTTGGTTTAGCAGTCAAAAATTGTGTAATTTGGCCACATTTTGATGATGTGGGACCGATGTACACATTAAGATCAAGTAAATTCAAAGGATTATTTTTTTCAGTGCAGTACACCTCATTCAAATAATCAGAGAATTATTTATCATGAACTGAAGTGGGTGAAACAGGAAAAACACTAGCAGACAGGACAGGGTAGAGAACATGTGGACCATTGGAATCTTGAAGTGCGTTCAGGGAATCACAATGTATGGGGAACTGTACAGTGATTCATTGATATTGACCAGAGTAACAGCCTGTGAGTTCATTTAAATGGATTCATTCTGTTCTCGGAAGTCGCATGAGGACACAGGAGGAGTAGATCAGTCAGAGCCTTCTAACTTCTGAGTGTTACACAGTCGCTACAGCAGGTGGCAGTATTACTCACTGAGAGCTTGACTGCTAAAACCCTGACAAGGTCCTGTATATTTTATAAATCTGCTTGTTTAAAGTCCAAGCCAGGATGTTTGAGATTCAGTTTTGTAAGTCAGTCATTAGTAAAAAAAAAAAAAAAAAGAAAGAAAAGAATGAAAAAAGTGTAGCATAAGTTTGTATAATAAAGTTCGAAAGATGGGGGGGGGGGAGTTCAACATCTAAAAATAACAGACAATATCACCACTTGATATATCAATATCACCACCATAATGATCATCATGTGTGCTGGTGGTGAGCACCAGTGTTTCTCACCTTAAAATAAATCACTGGTAAAAATTTTATGCAAAATAACAAGCTGAGTAAGAAAGAAGTATCTTTGAGGTTAAAGAAAAAGCAAAAAACAACACTAACAAAAAAAAAAAAAAACCAAGCAAACAAAAGCTACAAAAAGTAGTATTCTAAATAATCCAGTTTAATATCATTAGTGCCCTATTGCCAAAAAAAACAAAACAAGCAAAACTATCTCATCTCATAGATCATTTTTTATTTCTCTGTCAGTAATTAATTTTTGCCGTACTGTATTTTGTTGAAATCGACTTTTAATCGACAGAATCAAGTACTTGGGTTCTACCAGTTTGACCAGTGTGTTCCAGCAGTAACTAGACTTGGCTGAACTGGATTTTTTAGCAGATGTATAAACTAACTTAATGTTTAGGACATATTTCTTGTTCTGTTGTTCCCCAATGTGCAAAGAAAATTACCAGTAAAGCTGCTTTTTGTTAACTGCATTGCTTGGGCAACACTCTTATTTATCCGTGTCTTAGCAGAAGCTCACAATTCATTTCACACTGAGGACAAATGAAGAAAAATCACTTAGTGTTCACTAGATGGCAACAGTGCACTAAGCCAGAATAACTTAGTGCATAACCTGACCTAGTCTGAATAAATTCATATATATGATCGTGAGTTCCAGCTGGTTCAGTATTAGTAGTCTAGGTTTTATTTATATATAAGGACAAGTTTCAGCATGAATATTTATGCAAAAGAAAATGAAGGTAGATACCAAAACAGTGCCTTTGCTGTAGATATATTTTCTTCCAGGTTTACAAAATAAGAAAATGTGAATTCTACCAACAACTGGATGGCTACTGTAAAGTGAATATATATTTTGATACAAATACTTTATGGAAAAACACTACAATTGAATAAGGACTATTGTAACTGTGTTTGAATTATGGAGATCATGTTAATACAACACAGCTTAATTTATTAATAGAAGAACAATGTTTATTTAAGGGCAAAGAACCTGACTCTTGCTCCAAACACAAAGAAACAATAAGACTAACATGAGTGAAGACACATGCTTTTTATTAAACAATTGTATTTTAATACCTGGCTTTGGAAAGGTAGATATGGGTATTAGACCCATTACATATTTTCTTTTAAAGAAATTCAAAGAAAATAATCATGGAAAAATTACTGAAGTTTTCATAATTGAATGGAAGCGCTCTTTTTCCTTTTAGCAAAGCAAATTGTAATAAAAAGACAGGTGCGTGTTTCTTTGCAAATATTCTATCTTTTTTTTTGCATGATTAAGTTTATGATTTATTATTCTTGTCTTATTATTAAACGAGCTTCGTTCATGCTGCATGATGAGGACTAGCAATTAGTGTATGCAAATGAGAAAGGACTACAGGAAGCTTTCACTAATTTCTTGACAGATGAACAAAGAAAAGTGCACAAAGCTTCGGTGGCTGCATGTGTGTAGTTTTTCTCATTATGGGCCTGTGTCTGTTTTTACTACCATAATAGTAACTTGTAACGTTGAATTGTTACAAAATACCTTTGTGTACTGATATTTCATTAATTTTTGAAGATTATTTCTATAGAAATGGATATAAGAATGTATCTGGGACTCTCCAACAGTAGCTCTGGTAAATCAGAATGTTGCTCCATGTCTCAACTGTGTGCACAGGATCATTTGGTATAATCTCTAATTAACACACTGCTATTTGCTCTGTCTGATCAAGCAGTCGCATTAATCCAATAAAATTGAAAGTTTACAGTACATTTTATCTCTTACTGTGGTCATGTTTGCTCTGGATCCATATTGATATTATTCACAAATAAAAGCTGGTGTAGACTTTGAAGTTCAGGGTTTTGCTATTATGTGCATTCCAAGTCTGCAAGACTTATTTTGTGTGCTTGATTGTTGGCCTTGTCTTTCTCATCAAATAAAGCAAATTTACGTACTGAAACACTAATAAGCTTTGAAGATGTCGCAAACAGTGATATTCTGTTTTATTTGTGGATCTATAGGAGCCTTTGATTTGATTTGAGAACTTTTTTTTTTTTTTTGTTAATGATAAAAAGCTGAACCAACGCTACTTTCCGTTTGATTTCAATGTTGATTTCAGTTAGTGTATTTCTGGAGTATAAATTACCCTACACAGTAAACTATGTATTTTCTTCCTCTATGCACCAAGCAGCCTCTTCTCAAACATTTGTAGTGACAAAATAAAAGTGTGTATGTGTCTTGGGAAACTAGATTTTTAGGTGGAATTGATTCACCTGATCATAGCATGGTGTATCAGTTTCAGCTAATGTTATAAATGTTTCAGAATTGAGTGCTGAAATGTTTGATCTTATTCTTATCTGGGGCAGGGTGAGATGAAGTGAGTGACTAATTTATGAGGACATAACAAGGAAGCTATTAAGCAAACAGTTTTCCCAGCTTCAACTGATACCGTGAAAGGACCACTCAGGGCAAGAAACCCAGTAGTTCAGTTTTTAAAGAATTAATGCTGAAATGTTTACAACTAAGGGTTTACTCTTTTAGAAATGCATAACTCGGCTTTTGATGTGTTTGGATGAAATACACACTAAGGATAAAAAGGATTGAAATAGAAGGCAATTTCTTTTTTTGTCTCCATTTTCTTTTTTGAATGAAGCTGTAACCCATTTGTGAACCTGTACAGCAAAGGAGAATATCCAATTTCCACAAGTGGAGCATAGGGAAGTGTTTAGGCTACTTGAAGTATATCTCTTAATGAGAAAAGGCGAGAAGGAATTCATGTGCATGTTTTATGCAATCCGTTTCTGGGTGCCCATGAATAATGATGTGTGATTGTGAAGCCTAAAAAAGAAACCATGGAAAAAAAGAGAAAGGAAAAGAAGCTGGTTAAAAATTTAAAAGATGTTTAATTAATATTTAAGGAAGGATGAAATATTTAAGGGAAACAAATGAGCAAAACATTTAAAACAATGTAATAAATAATAGTGGAAGTTATAAGGAAAGCGGTCCAGTTGCCTCAGCGGGTCCTTGGAATTCCTACCACACTCACACTTGTGTCTGATCTCAGCCTAAGCAATTTTCTTATTTATTTATTTTCCATATGGCAGCTGTTAGAAGGGTTCGACAGGTCTGGCACTTTGCAAAAGAATATTGGCTTTTTGTTGAGGTTGCTTTGGATGGGTGCCACAGGCCAGTCAGAATTTAATGCCGCTGCTGGTCTCGCACAAGTTCAGGGCAGGACGTTGGCAGTGACCAGAAGGAGAGATGAAATTTTATGCCAGAAGAGTGGACTTTCTGTTGGAAGGCTAAATTAACTCAGAGCACTAAATTTCACTTTGGGTGAAATTCAGCACATTACTCTCTCATAGCATTTCAAAGTTGGAAAATGAATACAATAATATGGTCATAGACTTTATTTATGCACAATTCTATCTTCCAGCATGTTAAATGGCTATACCTCAGGGTGTAATATAATTCTGGCTTTGTAAAAATCAGTGTAAAATCTAGGTTAAAACTTGCAGCTTTGGTTGACTTTGGCATTGAAGGGTGACATCTTCAATAGAAGAAGAACAAAAAGAAGAAGAAATGCATTTTTGTCACATGTGCATTGCACTAGAATGATTTATTTTCTTTGCGTATATATATATATATATATATATATATATATATATATATAAATTTTTTATATAAATTTTTTTTACCTGGTTATTTATCTATTCATTCATTTATTTATTTTTATTTGTGTCTTTTCTGATTAGATTTTTTTATTTCTAGGGGGAGTGTCCCCCCTCCCACCACCCCCCCATATATTAGGTTTTAACTTATTTTAAATGGATGTTTAAGGTGTGTGATGTTCACTACGCGCCTTATTTAAGATTAAATTTTTTGCCACTCAGTGGCCTCTTCTTTTAATTTCCATTTATTTTCAACATAAGAAGATAATTAAACCAGCAAACAAATAATTAATTGAGTCAATGAGAACAATTAGTTCAAAGACACCTTTGAGAATTGACTGTGCATAGTGAGTTGGTTAATTATCATGCTGCAAAATATTTAAGTGGCGCAAGTGCTCTTGTTGCTGTGTGCGTGTGTGTGGGAGGGAGGAAGGGATTGCTTTTTCTTTTTTTTTTTTTTATGATAATTGCGTTTAAATTTACTTTACATTGTTTAAGTTAAAGGTACTTTAGATCACATAAATCTATTTTGTTGACTATTATAACACTACTATATAACACTCCCTTCATGCTGAGATGGATTTCTGTTTACCATCTTCATATTGTGTAACAAGGGTCTTGCATTGGCCCATGACAAAAGTGATGTGCTGCCACCTGCTTTTAGCTGGATTATAATGCGTACTGAATGTTGTGGCACTAATGTCACTGACCTGTGTGCCTCATACATCAGAGTATGTGTGTGTTTGTGTGTGTTTTGACAGCTTCGAGGGGCCTGCTGCAGCCATCGTTCTAACCCTGCCTACAGCCCGACATCATTACCCCTGTGACTTATGGCCGAGCTGCCCTGAGTGAACACTTTTATTTCCCTCTGTGGTTAGCGCAGCGGACAGAGCCCTTCAGATCCTGTTAGTGTGCTTATGGCTCTAAAGTAAGAATGAGGCCCCTCTTTCATCAGCTTGCCTTCCTTCATCTTCATCGCCAGAGCGAACTCCTCGGTCTTCATCTTCAGTGACTGGCCAAGGGAGTAGCTGTTTTAGTATTAGGAATACTAAGCCAGAGGTAAAAAAAAAAAAAAAAAAATCCTCCTGTGGTTTGTCAAACAGCTTAAGTTTCTGTTTAATTTTTACAGTGGAGAGAGTAGTTCATATTTGTGCTTCAGCATAGTAATTACAGTGATCTTTAAAATCTGTCTGTAAGTTTTCATAATTCCAACTTAATCGTTCATGCATTCAGTGTAGTATAACTGAATGGCTTGCATGCTGCTTGTTCACTACATATTTGAGAATTGGGAGCAAAATTTGAAAATGTTAGACCACCTTCTATAGTTCTGCTTAATTAATGCGTAACCGTAGACTGTCTCTTTATGGTCGTTATACTTAAAGTTGAGATTTTCTGACTTTTCTGGCTCACGTTTAAAGTCCTGGTTGGCTTTTTACATGCTCCTTCTAATGTTACAATGGACTATAATGCAGAGATCCATGTGTATTTACATGTGAGTTTCTTTACAGACTTCATGTTTTTCTCATTTTAATCGTTACAGAAAAAAAAATATTTAAAGATTTTAATGATTGGTGTTCCACAGTATTGTCTGACATTATTATATTGTGTTTATAGGCAGTCATTACTTTTAAATACAGGAATATTTGATGGTTACTGCATATTTAATGATTTAGCTGTTTTCATTGATATTTCAATTACAGCACCACAATCTACTGTATTATGCTTATTTCTAACTATTACTGAACCAAATCTGAAATGGAGCTGAGCCCAGAAAACTCTCTAATGGAGCGTGTTAATTAAAATTAGCTGGTAAACAGGGCAAGTTGCACCAAATCAGGGGCCAGCAGCATGTGCCAAGTTAATGCCTGATGTTCAATAATTATGTCCACTACCCACCGGGCAGCTGGCTGAAACTCTGTTCCCCAAATGCCTCAGAGGACCAAGCGACTGCAGCTCTGACTCATTTCTCCTGCCATGACACCAAAATGTAAGTGAAGGTGAATCTATCTTTAATTTACAGGATACCATGGAGTATAAACCTTAAGTCAGATTTTACTGCTAAGATGAAACGCAACTGCACAAGCCGGAGAGACACACTAGTTGTTAAACTGTGAGTGGTGTGTAGTATTTTAACTCAATCTCATAAAACAGAATAATGGCAGTGTTTGCCTCTAAAAGACAGCTGCCAGAGCATGCATTTCAGATAAATGCATATGGCTTCTTTCTTTAAAAAAATGAGTGTGCACAGAGTAGGACACAGCAGCTTTGGCAATGCCATCCAAAGGAAAAAGCTCTTCTTTCCACCGATTCAGCATTTTAAAAATGTTCTACTTAATTTAAACTCCATTTATGGTCCACGTAATTAAAATTTCCGGCCCTGCGACCTGGGATCACTTTGTAGGATAATGAATGGGATGAGGGCATGAGTGGAGTAGACTCTTGCGTACCCCGTGAAAGCCCACAGCTCCATACGCTGTCAAGGTTAGCCAGACACTAGCAGAAAGAATATGGAGACAGATTTCCAACCAGTGAACTATCTTACATCTCACAAACCCTTTATTAGACATAAAGATGATTTTTAAAAAGTGACAATCAGCTGAAAACATATCTAAAATTTAAACTCTAGGTTGACCTACAGTATATATAGAATTATGTACTCGTCTATGCAGGAATTTAAAATACCTTTGAACCATTTTAGAATGTTAAACTAAATTGGTATAATAATAATAATAATAATAATAATAATAATAATAATAGAAGTAAAAATCTGATGCATCTTAAACTTAATTTGTTGAAACAATTAGTTTTATTATTATTTATTTTTAAATGCACAAAACCTATAATTCTGTAAAAATAATATTTATAGCTTTCAGTAACTTTTTAAATAGGTACTATAGGTAGAAATCCAGTTTAAATGCAGCATTCTTAATATTGGTTGATCATTAGAGCAAATTGGGATTTAACATTAAATATTGATTTGCATTCATTGAAGAAAGTCCCAATGTTTGGAGACAAAAAAAAAAAGGCATCCATCAAAATATTTGTAGTTTTGAGTGAAATTGTCATATACTCACTGTTATTGCCTCACATTTATACTTTCTCACTTTTACTGTGACTACGAACTAGTCTGAACTGCTTTGTTTGAGGAAAATCTATTAATAATCTGCTGCTTGTCCATTGATCTGATGTGATCTGAGTGATGGGTTGACAGCTAAACAGTCACTCTATCATGAATGTTTTACTAATTGCCTAGGCATCATTGCAAATAAACTGCATTGGTGAATTTTCTCTTTCATACCATGTAAGTTCTATGAAGAATGCATCAAATCCTTTACAACCACAGAAATACTTATTTCATTCTTTGTGGAAAAAGACAATCTTTTCTCTTCACTTTTCTAAGACCTTTCTCTGTATTTCAAATCATACTGACCTAAAAAGGTTGATCAAAGACTGTTGGAACGTCTCAGCCTGCAGCGAGCAATAAATTGGACAATTCTGTGTTTTTCCACTGACAAATTATTCTCCTGAGCCCTAACATTCTTACTAGCGTCTCAATTAGCTGGAGACAGATGCACCCAGTATTCAGAAATATAATGTTTAATGTATTTTTTTTCCCAATATTTTAACATAACCGTTCATAGGTAGCAATTCTTAATTTTTGTGAAAATAATACCTATTTGCTCCCATTTGATGTTTGTGCTGCGTGTATGACAGCGTTGAATTCGCTCGAGCTGGTGCTCTCGGTTTAAATCCCTGCAGGCTGTTCCACTGTGCTGAAGTGGCTTGCAGCATCTCTCCTTTTATGTGGCTGTTAAAAGACAATATTTCTCCTTTTTCTGAGAGGATAGGCACAATTCCCCTAGCTTTGAGCGGAAGACATAATAAAAAGAAAGTTTACTGTAAAAAGAAAAGTAACAAACCTAACAGGCCATGACAAGTCACATATTAACTCGCCTTTGTTTCCCCAGGTAATGTGACATATATATTTTTAAATAAATTTAAGCACATATATTGTGCACATATACTTATTTTCAATGAGTACATATCTGACATGATATCCCAGTGTATATGTACTCAAAACTGAAAGTAAAGTATCATAGGTTTTTATTATTATTATTATTATTATTATTATTATTGTGGAAATGTTATTATTATCGTTAGTAGTAGTATTGTTCACTACTACTACTACCACCAGTATAATAATAATAATAATAATAATAATAATAATAATAATAATAATAATGTACCGTATATATATTCTATTGAATAAGACACTAATGCATTTTGATTTAATGCTGTTTGATTAGAGCAGGTTGCTAAGACGACTGAACCATACCTGACTGTCAATATCACTTTCTGTTGTCTGAGTGGTGAGAGACCCCTAGTCCCTGGTGTGCTTGAATAATGGGCAGGAAGAATAATGCCATAAAGCTGTATATGACATTGTAACATATAAGCATCAACCTCTCCCATCGATCACCACACCAATGACCCAAGGTTTCCAAATGACAGACTGATATGCTTAAATTCTTGTTGTTTTGGAAAAGGGCATGTCATATTAACCCTTGGAAATGGAGTTGTCCCAGTGCGCTTGAAGCGAGATTCTTAACAGTGACTGATCTGAGTGCTTTTCAAGCATCATTTATCACAGACGGATCTCCAGCAGTGTGCCATGACACAAGGTTGTAACCGATCTTAATGTGTAAGAATAACAGTCATTGACAACCTATTAGAATTGTACAGCTGGGGAAAGCAAGAAATGGCCAACTGATTCTGTATAATTTTATATATATTTATATATGTCAGCTTTTTAAATTAGCAAAAGCAGCTGGAAATACTTGAGAGGTCAGGTACTAACATTACATAGCAATAACATGTCTACAAATTATTATAATTCTTTGCATCC